>JACWFZ010000015.1:0-229513 GCA_019775285.1 Cystobasidium slooffiae
TCTATCTCTCCAATCATCTTCCATACTTCATGCTCTTCACTACTACTTCACTGCACCCCATCGTTCTCACCTTCCTCACTCCGGCTTCGTTACTCCTTCTTCTTCTTCTTCTTCTTCTTCTTCTTCTTTAACACTCCGTCGACTATCCAAGTTCAAAGTTCAACTTTACTTTCAGGCTTTCACCTACACACCTCCACACACATGACAATCAGTTATCAGCCAACAGCTTCTTGCTGCAACTAGATGCAGGTCGCCCAAGGAAGACATCACAAGCTTGGCATGCATGATATCTTATTGAGTATCAATCGCTTGCTTGCTTGCGCCTACAGCTTCAGACGTCATGGACTGCTATGTTCATCATCGCTTGTGGTGAGTTCCTTTATAATGTTTGTACTATCTAATACTGTCTTGGGCATATATTAATACATCTCCTTCCTTCTACCCTCACTCAGCCATTCAAGCTTGTCAAACCGATCATGGCACCAAGCAAGAACTGGTCATCAATGCTAGTTCTAATCAAGGTCTGCCTTATGACAATACACCTGAAGGACGTCACATGCTTCCCGCTCTGTCCCTTTCCACTGCCACGTCCAGTGACAACAAGGCACTCTATATATCATCACGCCTCTTTCCTTCGACTCTAGGTAGTCATTAGTCAAGTTCGTCCCGCTTTCCTTCTTACCGCACAACAGCGACCTCTTCCGAGAAGCGAACCTTACTGACACGCTTCATCAGTTTTAGCTTTTCATTCATAGTAGATTGTCCATATCCAATTCACGTTCGAGTAAATCTCAGTCAGGGATTCATTCTGTCGAGGTAGAAAAGGATTCTCTTTCTCGCGAATATTCCTGTTTCTAAGGTAGACGAGTCGCTCAGTACCGGGTTCTCAAACCTTCATCGGAGGAAGCACACCCTTCACTCTTATTACAAACGCTTACGAAAGATCGATATAACCAAGACCGTCAGGCATATGTAATTACCGAAACGTTTGAACCTCGCATTCCACGTGCGATGAGTTTTCAATCTTCGGTGATTCGTGCTCGGTCGTTTCAATATCTTCGCGTGCGTAGGAGAGATCAAGAAGAAGGGAAAAGGCATAAATCTGAATAAGATGGAGGGCTTTGCGTGTTCTTCACTCCAAAAGGAAAGTAAGACTACCTTTCTGNNCAGGTTCTTACACCTGCTTGTTCGCTTCTATGCCTTCAGTCCCGATTGGAAAACACGTACAAAGTCAGCCTTTATGATGTGCTTGTTATTTAGACTCCAAAGATGAAGAAAGGTAACTGAAGGTACTTGAGGAAGTCGATCTACCCTGGAAGTTAGGAATACTTGTGTGATCCGAGTAGTCGTCTTCGAGCTTGTAGAGTGTTCTCTTTCGGTCACTGCAATAAATCATGATATATTAAACCTCGAGTTCATCAGGCTGGCCAGGCATACGAGTTATCCCTGCTAGTCCGGTACTCCTTGCTATCATATACGCGTACGAGGGCAAATTCACTTGAGATTCCAAACTGAGAAAGTGTTGCAGTATGCTACATTTACGAAACGACAAGTGACTTGTTGCGGATACGCCACAGACTGCTCACAACATGCACAATACTAGGCTGCAGCCGGTACAGGCACTTTGTATTGCTGCCGAATAAATCTACTCTCTAGAATGCTGAATGAATATACTTCTACTAGTTCATTTTAACTAAAGACTTACTTTACTTCACTTTCACTGCAATGCGCCGACGTCGGCTTGAGGCTTGAGGACCGTTGAGCCTCGTAGTTCCCGCACCCTACCGTTCCAACAAAGCATTCTGCATTCCAATAGGCAAAGGCATCTCATCCGTCCCATTTATGCCCCAGTATCCATGAGCTAGCAGTTCATTTGTAAGAGTGAACGGCTTCGCAACTCCCGGATTGACAGCTTCAAATTTCGTCTCAAGGGTATGCTTGTCCCACATGACGACGCTATTTTCACGAATTTCGAGGATATCTGATCAAGAGGAAGGGGAATAATTTCCAACACATCAGTCTCCACATGAAGCTGCAATTGCAGTCTAGACGAAAGATTAGCTTACCGTCTCCACCAACTCCGTTGGGAGGTAGTTTGAACCATCTTTTGGAAGACACAGAGCCACCAAGATCAGTACATGCTGTCTGTCTTGCTCAAGTACTACATCAGCAACACTCACTTTCTTCTCTTGATCTCCTGGAAGTGAATGAATAGCTTTTCTTCGATACCAAAGAAGATCTCCCTCTTCGATGCACGTGGATGCTTACACGCGACATTGATGAGAATAGGTCAGTATGGCATATACTTTCTTGTCACTGCACTGAAACAAGCTGTGAAAAGTGTAGAAGTAGAGCGCTCACAGATCTCAAGTCGAAATACTCAAGTAGTTGACCTTTCCAACGCATCAGAGCTAGTACGGGCAAGAGCGTCAGCCGTCTTAATGTCTGTAGTTCAAGCAAGCATCTACGGCTCATGACTTACCACTTGAATGCCAGTATGATTCGCGCATGACAGTACATCTCGTCTCGGGTTGGACGCACCAGTCCCAGATTGGTTTTTCGTAGACGAAATCGCCTTTTCCGAGCTATACAGTCCAGCAGCAATTGAGATGCGAATGTGATTGAGGGAAAGGGAATGGGCAAGAACCACAGTCAGTCAAATATGTTCTGTTTCCTCTTTCGGTATGTGAAGCAATGCGAAAAATCAAGGTAGACTCACCTCTTTGACGGGTACTGCCCATTTCTCAGGATCAAAAGCTTCAACAGCAGCGAATCCCACCTCTCCTTTGGGGTTATATCTCTCGTCAAGGGTCATTGTGACATCTCTCCTCCTCATATCTGCAGGGACATAAAAGGCTCTCTTCCCATTACTGACCAGTTTGTTCCCACCAAATTTATCAGCGCCCAACAATCTAGGTATCAATAACCAATTGACATCATCTTTCAAAGTATTACTATAAAGGACACTATATTCAAATTCATCTAAAGGACCATGAGGTAATGTTTTAAGAGAGGAAGGACACGACAAAGGAGGATATTTTGTCCATATTTTATCTGTTTTAGGATTCGAGGTTTGAAATGCTGTAAATTGACCCCGGAGATAGATGTTTCCGATGTCCCATTCGGAAATTGTGATCACGTCGAAATTGTCGACTATATGCCATGGCCAGAGATCTTTGAAATTGCCTACTAGTTGATCTGCGTCTGTGTGTGCGTATCGAGTTGTGGGAAAAATGGAAAACGTAGGTCAGTATTTTATTGCACAACATGCCCCGAGCGTAGAGATAAACCGTAACGAAATGGAGAGACAATTGACAGATGGGAAGTGAGAGAGGGATAAAGAAGGTCGAAGGTATGGTATGTTGAATTTGATAGTGCATCTCGCAGTCGGGAACGACAATAAAAGCCAACTTCGGGATTAAGGGCGTATCTGACGAAAATTGTCAACAACACTTTTCCTCCGGGACGCCTGTCGTCGTTTCCACCGAGACACTCGACCGTACCATGTCGTTATTGAACATATGCCATTCTTCTTCTCAGATAGCCAGGCAGATGCAAAGATGTGATCTTTGATCGCATTTGCCTTTGAGGAAAGAAGGAAAGGAAATTCTCGCATGAAACAACAGATCCTTGAACTAGGGGCGAGAGTGCTTCTCTCCCAGGCAACCGTGGCAAAGAGGTGGCCATTCCCAAATGTGACACTGCTGAATTGCGTACGGGGAGGGAGAAGAAGGAGATGGAGAAGGAGAAGACGGAGGGGGGGAGGCAGAAGGCGGAGGCAGCGGGCAGAAGGAAGAGAGAGAAGGAATCAAAGCAAGAGCGAACTCACCAACCCAAGCCCACCACTTTGTTCCAATCCATTCCCTATAAATCCCCCCACGTAAAGGTTTAAATTCACAATGAATAGGGTCCAATCTTTCATTATTCAAATGAAAATCTACACTTTCAACTTCGGAGTCTGTACATTGCCATGTTGAACAGAGATAATTGCGAATTAGGGATTTATCTTGTTTATTTGATATGCATAGTGTCCTGTTTTGCGTGGGTTTTAGTAGATTTTGGAAGGTTGCAGAAGGTTTTTTTTTTTGGTGATTTTTTAAAATGAAATATATATATGTGTAGTCGATGGTAGCAGTAGGAGGTGTATTATCGTAATTGCCAGGTGTCAGGTGGGATAGGGTCAACATGACGGGAACACGATTGGAGATGGAAACATATTGAGAGAGTGAAGACGATAAAGAGTCCAGGGTCAGCACTTCTTGTTTCAGATTGCGGTAGGAACAGGATCACCAAAAAAAAGCTTTTGGAAGATGCATATAGTCCGCAAAACCAGCTAGCTACGACCCTGTCCCTTCAAAGAGACATGGTGCAACGGTAACCACTCACTTGATATTAGTCGCTCCTTCAATGTAAGGAGACACATCGAGACAGCTACTGTCCTCGCTTCGCATCACATTGATCCATAGCAAATCGACAGCGTCTGCATTTCTAGCTGCTGATCTGAAGAAGGAGGGTAGATAGGTAGCGTTGTTGTCGTTGTCCCTGTTAATACACACAATCCAATGCAAGTTCAATCAGTCCACTTTGTTCTTGTAAATACTCTTGTCCTAGCTTATATATTAGGAATAGAAGCTCGAGAGGACAGCGCAACTATGGTATGATAGATGGTAGTAACTACTCACCACATTGCAATCAAGGTAATCCTCTTATCATCCAACCTGCTACTACTCCCACCAAATACTTTGGATAGACCATTATGCTTATTAGAAGACCACTTCTTCAAGTCCACCTTCGATATTGTAGAATGAACAATCGTACTCCCTTTGGTGTTAATGTCGTGTAGCGTTGCTGTGCCTGCATGACGGTGTAACAAGGTGATCAAGAATAGAAGGACACCCAGGGAGATGAAGAGGAGTAGCCTTCTTGAGCGTGTAGTTGGATGATGTGTGGTTGATGATGTCGTTGTGGATGGGTTACTACTACTGCCAGACAGTGCAACTGTACTGCCGCCATTGATGTGAACCTCGTCTAAATCCACACGCGTATAGTGGCCGCTACGACGCGACATAATTCTTTAAAGGTCTACGGTAGCTATTCTTGATCAAGCAAAGGCAGGCCAGTTTTATGGGTAACTTAATGATAGAGAGGAGACGATCTAGCTCTTGTGATAAGATGTCGAAGATAGAAGGCAAAGAGTATCTATGATAGAGACGTGACGAATTTCATGTCATCGCTATTGTCGAGGTTCCAAACAGATGGATCTCCCCGGATGTCCGTGCGACTGCGACAGGGTCCGTGGTTTTTCTTGTTCACTTGCTTGCGATTGACCATTTTTTGAGCGGTTTTACGGTAATGTGCTGTGTTCCAGAATATTACATGCTATAATTGCGACTATCATGTAGGAATAGATGCCAATACTTTTCTACAGATTCTTGAACATGTAACAGGATAGAACGAATGAATGAAGGACGACTTGCAGGGTACTGCTACTTGGCCTGCTTTGCCTCCAAAGGATGCTTGATCGGGCGTGACTGACCAAAGTATCCCTGTATCATGCATTCTTATCTTATCTGATCTGATTAGTGAAGCAAGGGCATATATGTAGATAGCTAGCATCTGAGAACACTGTCATCATGCTCTAGCACGCGTATGGCACCTGATACCGCAGACACTCTGTCATAGCTTTCAGTCACGCCACAACACACCCATACCCTCATCACGTGGACAGGCTTAGGAACAAGGGACAAGTGACCTCCACTCCATCTTTACATCCATCTGTTCTCTCTCTCTCTTCATTCCTAAGTACATCTTCCCATACACTCCACAATGGCCCAACTAGCTACCTTCAAGATACCAGCGATAGACAATGAGCCTAATGTCAGTTCTGTCTTCCTTCTCCACTCTGGTACTCACTCGCATGGCTGATAAGACGTGACTGTTCGTGATGATACACACATAGAAACACTATGAACCAGGCACTCCAGCTAGGAAGGCTCTCAAAGCTGCATTGAATGAATATACATCCCAGGATATACTCGAAATTCCCTGTGTAGTCAATGGAAAAGAGGTAAGTGTATATTCTTCAATACGAGCGAGGTCTCGTGACTTAGGGTCGCAACCACTTCAAGTCACTCAGAGGTGAATATTCAAACACCACGACAAGTATGCTGATACGATCCAACGTAACTAGATCAAAACTGGCAATCTAGCAGAACAAATCAATCCATCAGATAAATCCATACTGTGCAGATATCATCAAGCTGATTCTACTCTGGTCAAAGAGGCGATCGAGGGTGCTCGCAAAGCTAAGATTGAATGGGAAGCTCTCCCTTGGGCTGATAGGTGCGCGTTCATATATGCTTTTCTACACCTCTCCCTTCCGTTACTCCCATTTGTGTGGTGTTCATCCATGTGCTACATGCGCGACTGTTCCCCCCGTCACCGGGGATGGCGGCTATAAGGCTACCCTGCACATACACGCGTACACAGAAGCTGTGGAGAATCACAACCTACAGACATCAGAACGGAGCTAGCGACTACTCTGTATCTCTCTTTCACACTGTCTCCTTCGATAATTGACTCATAGCGGCGTGCAACGTGACAATTAGCTAATCTCATCCTTTCATTTTTCCATGTCTTCATCTTTCACTCACTACCTTTCAAACGACATCAAAAAAACCCCTACCATTTGTCTAAACCAGAGCAAGCGTCTTTCTCAAAGCTGCAGATTTAATATCTGGAAAATACAGAGCCAAAATATGTGCTTCTGTCATGTTGGGACAGGGTAAAAATGTTTGGCAAGCTGAAATTGATGCTGCTGCAGAGGTGAGCTTTGGCTTCTTTCCACATTCAGGAGCATTTATGTAGAGATGAAACGCTACATATATATTTTGCATGCTTACCAATTTTTGGATCACTGCTTTTCTCCCTGTTTCCACCTACTTTTCCTTTTTCCTTTTCCTCTCCCTCTTTCTCTTTCCCTCTTAGCTATGTGACTTCTTGAGATTCGGCGTCCAATATGCAGAAGAAGTTTATGCTACTCAACCACCAAAGAATGCACCTGGCGTGTGGAAGTGGGTCTGATCTCTCTTGAAATAACGTCTCGTGGCTTCAGAATGTCGAAGGGCAGTAGCTGACTTTGCGCTCCTGCATTTTCTCAGTCGAGTCGAGTACAGGCCTTTGGAAGGCTTCGTGTTCGCAGTAACGCCATTCAACTTCGCGTGAGTATTCTCACTCCCATCTGTCATGATATGAAAGGAGCACCACTAAATGATGGCTTTTTCACTCTCTTCCTCTACCCGATTACCTTTGTTGTTGTGCTTATGACACAGCGCCATCGCAGGTAATCTCTCAGCGGCACCAGCAATGTTAGGCAATGTCTGCCTCTGGAAACCCTCACCAATGGCAATCCACAGTGGATATCTAATTCATCAAATTTTCAAAGAAGCAGGTTTACCGGATGGTGTCATTCAATTCTTACCTGTTTTAGATCCCAATGAAATGTGCAAAATCATCTTTGAACATCGAGATTTTGCTAGTTTACATTTTACCGGATCTACTCATGTCTTTAAGAAATTGTGGAGTGATATTGGACAAAATATTGGGAAATATAAGAGCTACCCTAGGATTGTGGGTGAGACTGGTGAGTGGATTTTTTTCTTGTCTTTCAAAGTGTGGGATATGGGTAAGACATGCAAGGGGATGAAAGAAACAAGCCACAGCCTTTCTTAAAGATACATTCCCCGCTGTCGGAGTCCAAAGCTGTAAAGATGCTCATTGTACTCTATACTATGCCCCAGGCGGCAAGAACTTCCATCTCGTTCACAAATCGGCAGATGTCCGAATGTCAGTCATCGAGACTATACGTGCCGCATTCGAGTATCAAGGTTAGTCTAGTCCGTAATCGGGGGCACCCTGCTCCGCGCAGTCCAGTCATTCAGATTTGTAAGCAAATTTGACTGACTGTCTCCCTTCTGGCGCAAATACAGGCCAGAAATGCAGTGCCCTTTCAAGACTCTACGTACCCAAATCGTTATGGACTGCAAAAGGGGGATTCAAAGATTTACTCGTTGAGGAATGTGATAAGATAACAGTTGGACCCGTTACTGAATTCCAGCATTTCATGACGCCAGTAATGTAAGTCCATCTTATTCGCCTTTTCTTGGTATTGCAGCATAATTCAATGCTTCGAGTTTGACCCTTGTGCTGACGACGTATGTGCTCTTGCATTGTGCCAGCTCCCAAGCGTCCTACGATAAGGCTACGGGATATATCAAGAAGGCTCTCGATGCAGGTGGTAAACTCATCTCTGGTGGACTCGAGAAATGTAAGTCGCGCTTCGGATATGTCAAGTTACACAAGTCATGAAACTTGAACTGCTTCTCTATCTATGCGTATAGGCTCCGATAAAAAGGGGTTCTACGTTTGGCCTACGGTCATTGAGACTTCAGACCCCAAGTCAATCACAATGGTAGAAGAGATCTTCGGTCCCGTATTGACGGTCTACGTTTACGAAGATGAAGACTACGAGAAGGCGATTGACTTGTGTGACAGTACGACTGAATACGCATTGACAGGAGCTATGTACGTAGTCTCTGGCTACGGCTGGAACGGTATCACAAAAAGGCAAAGCTGACCCCTTGTCTTTGCGTACTTCAGATTTGCGCAAGATCGTAAAGTCCTCTCGTACACTGCTAGAAGACTCGATAAAGCAGCTGGCAACTTTTATATTAATACGAAGTGTACCGGAGCTGTAGTCGGACAGCAACCATTTGGAGGCAGTCGAAGTTCCGGAACAAATGACAAAGCAGGCAGTGTCAATCTTGTAAGTCGCTTCATTCAGGCATGCAAGCTGGACAATCACGCTGATATTGTGTGACAATTTCAGCTATTCCGCTTCCTCAATACAAGGGCAATTAAGGAATCTTTTGTTTATCCTGACAACTTCGCTTATCCCTCCAATATAGCAGAGAGCGGAGAAGGCATCTGAGGGAGCCGCATACCATGCCTGATACAGATGGCATAGTATAAATACAAATTAATAGTGTGTAGAGGAGATGCCATCAAATAAGCTAGCATACATCAAGTCATTGTGAGAGTCTTGCAGTCGTCATTACTCGTTGGAAAAGGAACGTATACTACGTTATGCGGTCGCATATCAGTTCGGCGAGCATGCGAATCAAATCGCATTAATTGAAATCATACACTTCCCACCCATCTTCACTTTTCGTGTCATCGTTTGCTGCCTGGGCCGCCCAGGCTCGTGAGTGGCCGCCACTCGGTCCTGGTACGGATGGACCAGCCGCAGGGAGAGACTGGCCAGCGAGCATCTTTGCGAACATATCTTGAATCATATTGGCTGCTGCCTGCTTAGGTACAATGCCGGATTAGCGTTATACTCTACGTGGCCGAGCCCAGATTCGGCACTACATAGAGGAAGTCAAGCAGCTCACTTCTGGAATTCGACCTGATGGGCCTGCTCTGCTAGTTGCGTATGGATCACCTTCGAGCTTGACGCTCCGTCCCAGAAGCTTTTCCAGCATGTCCTTGTGAGGATCTGCTTTTCTCTTTGCTTCGGCTTCAAGCGATGATCTCTTGGTCTGGAGTTCATCCAAGAATTTGCGTAGTTCACGCTCATCTAGCTGGCAAAGCTGGAGATAGATGATGATTGCTATTAGTAACGCAAGAAAGCATACTTCTAGAATGGATACACTTACTGCTCGTGCGTGTGCTCGTCTTTCTGACTCGCCCCTGGTCTTGTCGAGAACTTGGCGTAGAATAGAGACATCCTTATCACGGCGATATCTCTGATGAGCGACAAGTAAGCATATTCAGCGAGATCCACAAAGGTTTTGTACTTAGCGAGAGAGAGAGAAGCAGAGATAGAAAGACTTACTTTTCGACTTTCCTCCATCTTACGTCTCAAATACTGTTCATTCTCCGAGACCAACCTTCTTACATGGCAGCATTTACCAGTAGCAGTGATAAGGACAACGTTGTCATCATCCATATTCTGTGAGAGCTCAGTCTTATATTTGAAGTCTACTATGGCGTTCGCTCGTCTTTTGCGTGCCTGACCGACTGCTTTGTCCATTACTTCTTGACGAACCATTTTGGCCAGCTGAAATGCATTCTCGAGT
Source organism: Cystobasidium slooffiae (assembly GCA_019775285.1). Taxonomy (NCBI): domain Eukaryota; kingdom Fungi; phylum Basidiomycota; class Cystobasidiomycetes; order Cystobasidiales; family Cystobasidiaceae; genus Cystobasidium; species Cystobasidium slooffiae. The sequence goes on from JACWFZ010000015.1 coordinate 10,140, forward strand.
TCTTCTGGAGAGTCGTCGAAGGAGAGGAGGCTATTTGCGGCGTGTAGAGAAAAGTGGTCAACATTCTGGTTCTATGAGACGCCCGGTAAGACGGTCGCCGGTGCTGCAGCCCCGATGACACGCGGTCTGTGAGACGGACGAGCAGACTCTGTACTCACGATCTCGGAACGACTAGTTTGAAGGTCCCTAGTTTCTCGACGAGACGAAAGCCCGGCACTGATATAGGTGACGGTAGGGAAACCCACGTTTCAGGGATTAATTTGACTTAGTAACCTTCTTCTCGGTTACTGGACTCACCATGATCCGTTGTACATACCACCACGTCGACCTTTGCTCTAGCTTTCTTCAGTTCGTCGTAGTCCTGATTACGATCCCAAGGGGATACGAGATTCTGTCTGTACTCGTCTTCGCTCTCGTCACTATCGTCCTCGTCACTATCCTCCTCTTCATTACTACTGCTGCTATCAGAGTCCGCAAATTGATCACCCCAAAGCCTCATTCCATTACTCTGCTCTTCTCTCCTCTTGCTTTTTTTCTTCTTGCCCTTTTTGGACTTCTTTCGCTCACCAGGTAACCTCCTCTGTAATTCAGCTTGTTTCTGTCTGAAACCCATGTGCATCTGCTTGAGCATATACTCGCGACGTAGGCGGTAATGCGCATCTAGCTCTTGTTTCATCCGTACGCGATCAGCTTCAGTGATGAGATCGCCATAGTCTTCGGTTTCCTCATAGCTTGGATAGGCGGCGCGAGCTGGTACGGCTGGAGTCGAGGATGGTCTTGCCAGGTGATGCGCATCTCTTCTAGCTAGGCCGTACTCTCTGTGGATGAAGGCGTTAGCACTAAGGTAAAGTGTGTATCATTAATGGGAATGCACCTCTGCTCTTCACGTGCTTTTAGTGCATCAACCTGAGATTGGAGTGTACTAAGTCTGTGGCGAAAGTCGTCCATTGCAATGGACATCAGCGATGTCGCGATATATGACTGTATCAATTGACATTGCCCGTCCTCACTTCTTCTCAGCATCTGCCATGACTCTGGCCGTGACCTGATACGAGATTGACATGGCGGCACGCGTGTCAGTCGGGGATCGTGCTAGACATGGCAGGGAGACGACAGGACAGGACGCACGCTCTGAACCAAGGGAGTCATCGGAGGTAGTGGAGAGAGGGGGACGTTTCGTCTGCTTCCCCCGGGTGTAGGTGATGCTGCTGGTGCTTTGGTATCTGTCGTAGCATTGCTGTTGTTGTTGCTGCTGCTGCCTGAGGAGGGATCGCCGTCTGCCATTTTGCCGGTCGAGCGAGAAGTACTTGGGAACAAGGCAGTAGTCGGTGGAGAAGGAAGGAAGAAGTTGTCGGCGTCCGTCCAAGGCATGGCTGGACACGTCGTCAAACGAAGGTCGTCGCCTCGTGCTTTATGATCTGCTGGCCCAGGGCTGGACGGGCGTTCGACACTCTTGCAACTGAGCCAGCTGAAGACGTCTGGCCTTCACTTACTTAGATCGTAAATCGCTATACCATGTAGGTTCTGCAAAGCTGCGAGAGTCAAGCCAGGACAGCTTGCATCGCGTATCTGCATCAAATCAGAGGGCTATCCTGTTTGTCTCTCTGTCTGCGCGTGCTGAGCATACGACGGATATTTGGTCTGTTTGAACTTGATGCGATGTAGGCAGGCCGACGTACAGTAGACGTCTCACAAGCATTCCAATGCTTTTTGCGTGCTGTTCTTCGGCTCTACTGTTTCTCACTCTCTCTACGCTTGCTCAATGCAACATTCCTATCGGTTCCAAAACAAGCAGCATCTCCCGTCTGCATGTTCTGTAAGAAAAGCTCAAGTCGGATTTGAAGCGCCACAGCCTTCACTATACACAAGCCCAACCGGAATACACCGTTCTCTGAGTGCGGACGACAGACCTTTGAAACCTGAGAGACACTGCGTATGCAATCACCGTGAAACCATATAGCTCATACCACTGTCAAGATAGTACAACATATCGCCTTGCCGCTGGGCGCATTACAACGATAGTCCTGGAAGGCAGTGTTTCACATCTGATGCGTTCAGGGACTCGACACAGAAGATTGCGCCGGCGTAGGTGTCGCTTGCTGCTGTTGCAGTTGCTGCGCTTCAACTTTGAAAGGCGTCAAGTCGTATCGTTTCAGTATGTTCTGTTCATATGGATGCACATCATCTGGAAAGACGAGAAGTCGGTCCAGCCGGCGATCTCGTAGCGTGTTCTTCGGTAACATGCGTGACACTGCTTTCTTGATGATCTGCAAAAGAGTGCGAGCACATGCATTTAGCAAGGACTATCACAGGCATCTAACTTGTCAAACAGCTCCTACCTCTTCTGGCTTCCTTTCCATCATCCTCGCGTACGGCACTTTCTTCTGGCCACCTGGAAATTGCGAATGACTGTAATAAACCTTCTGCTCTGCTTTCTTTCCTGTCACTTTGACTTGTCTTGCATTCGTCACTACAATGTAATCACCACAGTCGGCTGTGAGTAGATAAGCAGTCATTAGCAAGTAGGCTCCACTACAGCTTCGAAAGTTGCCAGTCAACTTGCTCGCAGGATCGTATATCGGCTTGTGCTTGCCCATCAGCAGCAGCGCTAATCTTGCAGATAGTCTACCCAGGATTTGACCAGATGCATCATAGTGGTGCCATACTCTTGCGTACGCTAACGATGTCTGTAAAGCGTGCACAATCCCGAATTGTCAGTCTCCTGCACTGATCGTGTCGAGAAATCCAGTTGTCTGATGCTCACGTTTCCGACAGCTTGCGACATGGCCAGCAGGGGGAAGAGTCGAAGCTATCCAGGTGTAAGCCGAAGTAGAGAGGTTGGAGGACGTGTATAGCTGTGTTGTATGTTGTGAAACAAGGATGTACAAGCTGTACTCGATAACCCTCAAAACTCCTCGATCGCCTTTTCCATTGCGCACGGCAAGCCAGCAACATCACTTGCATTGAAGCTGTCTGTGTTCGACTAAGTCCGGGCATGCATACAGGCTTCGATTTGTCACTGCTTCTTTGGTGAGTACTCAGCCTGTGGCGCTGCACAGCTAGTCCAGTCCTGCTGTTATTGTGCGAGGCAAAAGCTCGAAAGAGCAGCCATCTTCATGCAACAGTAACTGCCGAGCCCAGTCGCCTCGAAGAGCTTATTGTGCAATATACAGCGAATAACCCGGTTCAGTGAAATTCCCGCTGCAAGCTAACATACATATCTGCCAGATTCCACCAGCATAGCCCAGGCAGGCAGCATGTTTGATCTTCTGGAAAAGTGCTTGGGTTGACTATATGCTACGAAAAGGGTACAACGACATTGGCCTCTTGGACTCCGTTACTCAACACGGGAGCAGGTGCTCTCTGATACGTAACAGCAACTGCTTGCTTTCCTAACTGATCGTCGAGTATACTGTTTGATGACCAGCCCTCTAACCGAGTTCTACCTGCGGTTCTTCTTCTGACTCCTTTCCGGATCGTAATGAGGGAACAGATCACCCCATTTGCTCTTTCTTGCATCGTAGTACTCCTGCTTGCCATGTGACTTAGCGACTGTGAAGCGCTCTATATCTCCAGAAGGAGAGCAAGCATCAAAGATGACATGGCCACCTCGCTTGAGAGGCGACATCACCAGGCGAGGCCATTCGGGTTCAGATGAAGGTCTCTTCCCGCGCTTCATCACGAAGTAGCTGTATGAATTCCGTTCTTCGCCCATGCCGGAGTGCTTTGTCTTCCGCAGGAAAGCAGGTCTTTGTACTATTCAGCGAAGACGTGTCAGTAATTTGCTAATTGGATGCCGAACGAATCTAGGGGAATACACACCTTTCTGTGAGAAATTGCAGAAGTTCCTTGTCTTGTGAAGAGGACAGACGCCATCATGTGGGCACTGTGGTAGGACAAGTCTTCAGCTGAAGTTGCTAACCTTGCAGGGTACATACTTACAGGTGCAACAATGTAGCAGCCCGGTTCTTCCGCAAAGGCCAGCTTTGCACTCTCCGAGCCTTGCGCATAGTAAGTCACTCCGTCAACTTCTATGACGTCCTCATTCTCCTCGATGATCTCTTGAGTTGCGATAGTCGCGCTCTCCACGGTCACACTCTCTACAGCTGCACGCTCGTGTTTGCCAAGTCGCAGCAGCTGTTCCCGCGCAGTCGCTACGATGTCAAAACCTCTTGGTGTCCCTCTATCTATCACTACCATCACTTCTGCACCAGTGTTCCACAAGTCTGCAACTACTTCTCTTCTGACTTTGTCGCTGGGGAGATCTCCTAAAGTGTAAGCTGCCACAGCCATTGTCTCGCTATCGGGGACTTCTGGAAAGTTGGCTGCTATCGTCTCTTGTAAATCAGGATGTCCAAGTGATGTCTGGAATAACTTCTTCTTCAAAGATTGTGGGGGTACTTGTCCTAGAAGTGCAGATGAGATAGCTTGCATCGCTCTGGACGAATCCAGACCGATGTAATGTAATTGTTGCTCCGCCCATACTTGATTCGATGCTCTAAAAAAGGTATCGCAAGCTGTCAGCACAAGTGGGCCAATTTTTTGACAGCAAATGAAACTCACAAAGCTACTGTGCCCAACCCTGCACCGAAATCGATAATCTTCTTAGGCCTCCATTCCTGCCCATCTTCGCCAATTTGCAATGACAGACGTCGCTGTGCTTCCGTAAGAACAGCCAAAGTAGAAGCATACACGCCAGGCATGACACCAGCTGCATACGCTATGGCCGTATTGCCATCCAAGAACGGTATTTGTGGCGTCCTGCTGTCGGTCGCGTCCGGGATCGCTCTTTTGCCTTTCTTGCCATGATCTGTAGCACTTGATGACCGGAAGTAATCGTAGAGCTTCAGTGCCTTCACACGTATCTGTGGTCTGTCCGCATCTGCATTGAAACATGAATCAGCAAACGTGTACAATTGCTACATCTTCTCGATCGCCTTTTGGCGAATCAAGAGAATTGTGATTTGCACGGATGGCCTCACCTTCCATTAAGCGATTGACAGCGAGCTGTAGTTCAGTAGGTAGTTCTACCATTCCAATTCTAGCTGATCCATCTTCTGCTTCTTGTGACCGCCGCCGCCGTGATTCTTCAGGCTCTATCAGTTCTTGTTCGTCGATGTATGCTGCTTCAGAAGTCGATTGTGCTGCAGGAACGATGTATGCTGGTATGGATGACGCCGTACCATGGACACTGGCAGTCACTTGAGCATTGTTTTGTAAGCTTTTGGAGGCAATGCCGAATGCTCTGGCAGCTGAAGACCGCATGATGGCGTGGGATAGCGTGAAGAGAAGAAGAGCCGAATTACAAAAACGTGACTGAATTCGTAGACAACGCCACACACAGCAGCTTTTAACACAGCTGAAGCTCCTTGATTTGACATTCAAGTCTCAGAAGAAGCTACATGTGTCTAAGTCTAGTCGAACACAATCTTCTTGCCAGCAGGTTTAGCAGAAGCCAGACTCGCCTGAGCTTCTTTTGCTTTCTTTCTAGCCTCCCAAGAAGGATGTAGAGCATTGCTAGGTGGTGCTTTCTTAGCCTTGGCCGCCTCTGCCGCAAGCAAAGCAGACATCTTCTCATTTGCATTGTCCGAAGGTAAAGCTGCTGTCCATGTGCGACTTTCTTTCCCTTCTTTCGGTTTGGTAAGATTCGACTCAACACCATAGACATATCGACCTGTCTTCTTGAGATATTCAATCTCTTTCTCAGCTTTAGCTCTTTGACGTGCTTCTTCGGTTTCAGCGTTGCGCTCCTGTGACTTTATGACGTGTTTTGCGTTCTTGCCGTACTTGCGTTCCCATATGCTGTCCAAAGAAGAACAGTGACACATCAGTATCGAGAATAGCACCCCCGGCTGGCGTGGAATAACATACAGCTGTCTCGCTCGCTGACCGCGGCGATTCTTCCGTGCTGGCTTCGTATCGGCAGCATCGTCATCGGAGTAGATGGATCCATCCGAATCACCCAGCGTATAACCCGCCGCGAGGGACGGCAGGAAAGCTGAAGTAGTCGGAGGCGATGATTCTGCGATCTTTTGCTTCTTGCTCTTCGTCGTTTCTCTGGCACCGTTTTGTGACTTCTCCTTCTGTTTACGTACAGTAGGGAAGGACGAGGCAGATGCGCCACTAATAGTTGATCCTTCTGAATCTTCGTCGCTATCCCCGTCGGACGTCTTTTCGATGCCTGCGAACTCATCATCTGGTATAGACTCTTCTGCACTAATATGTGATGCTGTGGCACCACTGCCTTCTTCATCGCTATCCTCTTCTGACGACGTCTCGTCGTCATCGACATCTGCGTTCGACCGTTTGGTTATGCGCTCTTTACGGGCAGGATCAATTGTTACTTTGGCAAGATTTTGAGCAGTCAACTTGGACTTTTTGTCGTCTTGCGTCGTCTTCGAAGTATCCTTATTCTTCGCACTCGACGCATTGACAATTCCGGCTTTCTGCCGTAGACCATCGAGAACTTCTTGTAGACATTGTACAAGCACCTTATTTGCCAGTATACGATTGTGTGCTTTCGCTATGACCGAAGTACCGTCGCTGACTTTCGTCGGATGAGCAGTAATGAATGTCTGAACTTCGGCATTGTCCTGCAGACCTGTTTTGTCCTTGTGTAGTTTAGACGACAGCGCCTGTGATGCCAGCTCATCGGCATCGATGGACTTGAGAGTAGTTAGAATCTCTTCAAGTTCAGCGTGTAGTTTCGAAGTTCCAGCTGGCAATGCCGCTTTGACCTTATCTGACTTGATCTTCCGTACAAGCTTCTGAATTTCGAAAGTGCGAGCTTTCTTTGCTGCTCGTGTAACTAGCTGAAGACTATGATGCTGTAGCGAGAGATGGTGTTAGCTAGCGACACTACTGGAAATGCTATAGCCAGCTCACCAGCTTTCCAGATGTGATTCCCTGCTCGTTATGGTCTTGCGTCGCTCTCTGCTTTCCCTTGTAGTTGGACTTGGTGCGTTGGCCACTCTGACGGTCTCCATCTCGCTTTCTTTTCTGACCAGCAGCTGCTGCTTGGGCCATGGTGTAGCTCCAACGAGATTGAGAAGCTCAATGGATGTGTTGATATCGGAGTAGACTGATGTAATAAAGTCAATGTCGACTCTGCTGCTGAGAAAACGTGCTTCCAATTCTCGATCAGGTTGGCTACATCCAGCAAATGCGTACAATCAGGATTTTACTGTCATCACAACTCAACATACGATTATAAGCACACAATGCCACCCAAGAGACCTTCTTCACCTACAGGCGACCCCGACACTAGCTTCAAGTCGCCTGCTAATGCTCAGCGCGAACGAAGCACTCGCGCAGAAGACGGCATTGATGAGCGAGGAGAATTCGAGGATCAGTGGGAGGACGAGTTCGAAGAAGAAGATATCGCATACGACAATATGAGTGATGAAGATGACGACGATGACTCTCACCTCGGCGAGTCCAGGGAGACTGGCATGGAAGGCGACGTTGATGGTGAGCTTGATATACTTTCACGTTTTTCTATCCATTTCGAAGGCGATCGGATGGAGTCTTGCACTGCAATTTATAGAGGTCGACAGAGCTGACATTGCGCATGCTTTGACAGCTATGGGCCTTGCCAATGGAGAAGAAGAGAAGGATGAGCGCCTGCCGTACCTACCTGGTCTCGGACAGGGTGAGAAGCTCGCTGAAGATGAGGAATTGGTGGCAGATCTCTCAAGTGAGGCCTCCACAGCATCCTTTCACGGCGCACAAGCATGGCTAATCATGTTACTACTATAGCATATGTGCTCCTTCACCACGCTCGCCTGACATGGCCGTGCTTGTCTTTTGATGTACTCAGGGATGTAGGTTTTCCTTTCACTTACCTTTGCATAGGAAACCCTTTACTTAGTTATGATTTCGCAGGACCTCGGTGAATCGCGCATGAAGCCACCCCATAGTGCTTGCATAGTAGCCGGTACACAAGCAGATGCTACAGGTGGACCATCATCAGCCAACGAGGTTGCAGTTATGAAGTTCGATAATTTATCACGTACAAAAGCCAACCGAGATGCCGAAGATTCAGATGAGGAAGAAGATGACGAGAGCGATGATGGAGAAGGTGGGCAAGACGAGGATGCAGTTCTCACATACCGATCAATCCCTCACAATGGCGGAGTCAACCGTATTAGGGCGCAACAGATGCCAATGCCATATAGCACGCCAGCGCCACAACCTCCAAACGGCGCATATCACGTTGCTACATTCAGTGAAACTGGCAAAGTAAATATCTTCGATATTGCTCCTCATCTCGCTTCTCTACAACATCCAGCACAATTCTCCGGAGCGAATTTGAACAACAAGCCAGTCTACTCCGTCGAAGCACATAAGGGTGTTGAAGGTTTCGCACTCGCTTGGTCTCCTCGACTTCCTTCTTCCGACATGACACGCCTGCTATCAGGTGATATTCACTCCAAGATTTATATGACAAATATGACCGAGAGCGGCTTCCAGACTTCCTCCGGTGTGCCATTCGCATCACATACCTCATCAATCGAAGATCTACAATGGTCACCTACGGAAAAGACAGTCTTCGGCTCAGTCTCGGCTGATCGCTCAATGCGCATTTGGGATATCCGAGTACGAGACCGCAAATCTGTCCTTGCGGCTACCGATGCACACGATTCTGATATCAATGTCATGAGCTGGAACACTGGTGCTTCAGCCAGCTACCTCATCATCACAGGAGGGGACGAAGGCGGCATCAAAGTCTGGGATCTAAGGAACATGAAAGCAGGCAAAGCAGGATCTAAGAATGCAACACCTGTTGCATCGTTCAACTGGCATAAAGAACCTATTACTTCCATCGAATGGCACCCAACAGAGGACTCATGCTTCGCAGCTAGTTCAGCAGATGATTCAGTCACTCTTTGGGATTTGTCAGTCGAGCCAGATGAGGAAGAGAGACAGGTGCAAAGTGGACGAGAGGATAAGACTAAGGACGTACCACCTCAATTACTCTTCGTCCATCAAGGCCAGAAGGAAATTAAGGAACTTCACTGGCATCCTCAAATACCCGGTATGGTCGTTACTACAAGCTTGGATAACTTCGGCGTCTTCAAGACCATCTCTCTGTAAAACTCTTTCGCATCCTGTGGATTCTGTATGCTCTCGAATTGATCACGTAATTCATGCAAAGAAGGGTTTACTACTGAAAGATGCTTCTATTGGATGCTGAATCATGCAGACGGCGGTATAGTGCGATGCTAATGTCGAATTGTGACTCTAATGCTAAACCTCTGACGTGTCTTGTTGGATGATGGCCTATAAAGGTCGCTGCACCTAATCTATTTCCATCCGGGAGCGCTTCTGACCAGAAGCAGGGCTTGGTGCCATCTGCCTGTAGTCAGGGTTCTGGTTGACTGACGGTAAAGACGCATAAGAAGTGGACCACGTCGCCATAGTCGTCGCAGACGCAGAAGCGCGAGGATGGTACTGTGTATGCACGACGGGCAACTTGTAGTCTTTCATTCTCTTCTGAGCCTGATTTGTAGAAGCTGTCTTTGGTGAAATATGTGGAAAGGCAGTTTTGGCGACTGATAAATTATCGTAGATATATGGTGGTTGAGCAGGCATAGGAGCAGGCATTGGAGGCAGAGTCACGGGAGCATAGCTTGTGGTGTTCGTGGTGTTCTCGGTAACATTTGAAGGTTGACCTCCATTTCCTCCTCCTACAACAATCTGGGCACCATGAACGTAATTTTGTATCTTTGGAAGATAACTGCAGAACAGGTGGGAAATTATGTGTTAGCTAACACCCCCAAAGTATCGGCTTTCCGGAGCTGTCTGATGTCTGCTTACTGATTCAATCCTAATGCCCAAGCCAGGTCAGATTTCAACGTCCTATTCTCGACTTTCAGATCACAGTTCTCCTCCTGAATACCAGCGAATTGCTTCTGAATTGCTTGTAGCTCTTTGCTCACTCTAATGTACTCTTGATACCATTTGCTTTCATCATCGGAGCATGGCTTTCGGACAGCTCCTTGTGTAACCGCCGCAGGCTGAGCTTGGGAACAATGGGTTTGTGATAGGGGCGATGATGCTCGCAAGAACAGTGAAGACTGCAGAGTGAGTAAGTCAGATGCCCGAAGTTGAGACTATAATGATGAGGATGCTCTCACAATTCGAATATGCGAAGGCGACCGCTTGCGGATATTAGGTATCTTTGCATTCTCAGAAGCTGCAGAAGTAGGCCGACTGGTCGGCTGCAACGGCATGCAGGCGGATAAGAGTGGTGTACCCAGCGTGAAAGAAGATGGAGCTGGACTACAGTCTACACTGGCCACTACATAAGATCAGTACAGTACAGTGTCACATGTCAGCCGGCGTGTAGGTCAATGAAATGGAGAGGCGGGACTATAACTTACCGAAAGGTGATGCATCAAATGTTGCTCTATGGGCAGCAAAGTGATCTGGCAGAGACTCGTCATGAGATTCCTGCTTTTGCGAGAAGCAGAGCTGTGAATTGCCTTCCGTCGTTTTATACCGCTCTTCGAAAGCTGGACCAAGACCGAAACCATTCTGAGAATGACCCGTTGGCGGAGTTGACAAGATGACCGGAAGTGCCTGCTGCAGCTCAGCAGGAGAATTAACTGAGATGTCTCCATTACTCGCACTGCTCGTATCGTACGTGAGGGAGTCGGCCGAAGTTTCCGGAGGGTAGTAGAGAAACTGATGTTCTAGATTGGAGAAGTTTTGATTGGATATAAAAGGATCACTGCGACAAGCAGTTGGAGAAGGAGGTGTTCGAGGTCGAGGAATTTCAGAGGATGGAAACTCCATGGCGGTGAAGTGGCTTTGTAGAGGCCGATGGCGCCGGTAGAGGACGGGGGCTACGTAGGAAAGTTGTTGTGGCCCTCTGATCATGAGGCTTGATGCGAGGACGGAAGAAAGAGAGACAGAAGACTCCAACGGCTGGACAGATGTCTCTGAGCAGTCTCACCTTAAGATTGGGTGTCAGAAGACTAGAAGATTGTGTGGAAGAGGGTTTATTGCAGACAAATACATGTCTTGCTCGTGACGAGGCGTTCAAAACCCGGGAAAGCGTGTCGAAGTGCAAATTCGAATTGGAAAGGTCGATGAATGCGAGCGCAGAAGTCAAGGAATCAGTACGGTAACGAGGCTGATATTTGTCTGAGAAGGTCAGCTTGGTTGGTCCTTTGGTTTCCGTCGTTCAGGGGATCAAGCAGGAAAGACCGCGAAGTTTTGAGAACGCCACGCTGGATGGATGGATGGATGGATGGATGGATGGATGGATGCATGACCTTGAATTGCACGGTTCGCTGATGAACGAGCGGAGAGAGAAGCACCTAGCCAGAGCATATCGTCATCTACATGGAATGGAGCAGGGTATCCGCAAGTCCGTATCATTGTTTGCGTGATCTTCCAGGTCATTCCTCAAGTCGGCGTCTATCCAAGCAAGCTTTCCTCTTCTCTCTCTTCTCCTCCCCTCCAAGTGGCAGGCGCGTGATCGAGTATACTATGCGGATCTCATTCACCACAGCAGCAGCGATATCAGCCGCAATCTCATGCACAGCAGTCTCAGCAGTAGTCATCAACCCTCTGCAGCACTCATCAAGCCATCGCGAAACAGTGGCAGAAGCAGCATATCACGCCCGCGATCTCGTCATCCGAAGAAGCGATGGACTCGCCACATTCATCTCGGTCTTTCCAGAGGGATACGGTGATGGTCTGGATGGTCTACCCATTGGCGGAATGGAATATGTAGCTCCTGCTTCTGATGGAGACCTCTACATCCTTGCTATGCCTCTTTCAAAGGTGAGGCCTCATCATCATCCTTTTCAAATCTGAATAAGAAGAGAAGGTCTTGGGAGATCCGCCGTCCGGTCCGTTCAAATATCAGATTAAGCTTTCATTCTTGGCGAGGGGAGCCTTCTTCTCGAGGCATTCTTCCCATTCAAGAGCGACTTCTCCATTCCAGAGATGTCTATAGGTAGTGGACAGAGCCACTCGCTTCGAGTTTCTTCCTCTGCGCAGAATGACCCTTTCATATAGATCTCACGTGCTCACTTTATTCCTAGCCGAGAACTACTAGCTGACACAATCATCATTCCCACGCTCTACTTCTGAACTCATTATCAGCAAATACACAACGTCCTATCGTCACCTAACCACAATGCAACCCTCTCAATCAAAGATGAAGCCTCGGAGCGTAAATACCATCAGATAGGCGGGACAGACCGAAATCGGATGACTATGTTTGGTCATCTTGAAATCATAGAGGATGAACACGAGCAGAAAGTCGCTGCAAAGACATTCGCTAAATATCATAGAGATGCCGTCGCTTATTATCCCGGTAGAGGACCTCATAAAGCTTTATGGAGTAGATTCGTAGTTGAGAGAATCTACTGGATTGGCGGTGAGTTCTACACGGAACTTGCAAACAAGCCTGTTTTGTACACGTTAGAACCATAGCTGCTAACCTTTGGTATCTCATGCTGGCAGGCTTCGGCGATACCCACTTCATCGGCTGGATTCCCATCGACACGTATCGAAACGCACTGGATCACAAGACTTTCGATATTGAGAAGGTGAAGGAGCGCCTATTAATGCAGCTCGAACAAGCCTTCTGAGCAAGAACTGGACAAGTACACTTGAATGACTTCATAAGCATCACTTAAATCTTTCCCCTGGCGTAATTGTGAATGTTGCCCCCGCGTGCAGCAGTCAGGAGGATGCGCGATTAGCGTGGGGGTTATAGAGACTGCATATACATCCTGGAGTGTTCTGTGCAGATGTCTTGGAGGACGTGCCATTGGCCAGGCTGTGTATTCATGTTGTCTCAATAACTAGGATTTCTTATTTGGTACAAGTGTCGATGCTATGATATAAAGCCGGGTCTACTCAAGCATGTTTGATAAAGGCGGGGTAAAGATTGCGATTGAAGCATTACGAGAGGGGGTATCAAATATGTTCTTGAACTTCGACGAAACAAAAGGGGATTCGCATTCCGACGACTTCAATTCCGGTGACTTAATCACTTATTTCCGTCCCACCAAACATATCGGGACGTCTAACTTTTTTTTCGCAGGAACAATAAATCCTCGTCGGGTATTGATCTTTTGTCCGTGCGCCGTTTTCCTGCCTTTGTAAAAGGACGTCTTGTGCTCCTCAATGACGAGCGTAAAGCATGCGGTATAATGGGAATGCAGCCCATAGACCGATCCCAACTACGACAGGAGCATATTCAAGTACTCCAAAGTATGCTTCTGATTCACTAGCGAATCCAAAGACGCCTATAAAAGTCAAAAATAACATCGAAAAGGCAACAACAAAAAAATCAGTATACTTCCATTGAGCGCGCATTGCTTTCCGTGGAAAAGAAAGGAAGACGGATGGAAGAAAAGTAGGGTTATTCAAAAAGACTCACCATCTGCAGTTTCTGCCAATCTAAACAATGTTCTCAAGAACAAAGCAAGTGATGAAATAGTAACGACCCAAATATATGATTTAGGTAATTTATCAAGTAGACCAGATTCATCTCTTCCTCCTTCCGTGGTGGCATATGCAGCGTTAGTACCGTTGGATGTACCATTGTTGAGTGTCTTTTCATTGTGAGTAGTAGTACCATGTGTGTTGATCTTTGAATTTCGGAAGACTATAATTGCAAAAATACCAAGGAAGACGAGGAAGGAGAAGTTCTAATGGACATGTGTGAAAACAAATGTCAGTACTAACACTAGTGTGAAGAAACTCCCTTTCAAGAGTGGAACCCTCCTTTTAATCTCTGCACTCGCGACTCACCTGAATAGCTAGACCGGCCAACAAGATATTATTCGCCGACTCAGTACTGATAGGAGGTTCTTCTCCATCTGCTCTCTTTGATTCGGAGACTCCAATGAGTGCAGCACCACAGATTTGAAGCGCAGTAGTGACTACGTCGATACTAGCGAAGGCTAGATTGAGACAATGATAAAAAGAAAAGGGACAGAAGAAAGGGAGGCGGAGGAAGTCAGTTTCAAAGCGACATACTAGGCTGTAATTCTCAGAATTTGGATTGCACGTACTCCATAGCATTGCTTTGGGAGACATGGGAGTAATCCATAATGCTGTCGAACGTAGTCGACGGATGATATAGAGGAGTGAGAGGTAGAGTGCGGTAGTGTAGAATACAGGAGCCTACAATATATATCGGAATTAAAAAAAGAATGCATTAGTCTTTAAACAATTAGCAGCGTCACATTCTTAGCTCTGTTACTTACGCAAACAATCATAAAGTACTGTTGAAATCGAAGTGTGTCGATGTAGTGCAACGAAGAAAAGGACAAATAAAAACCCGTCAGTATATCTGCATTACTTGTGACAGGACTTCTTTAAGGGATGCAAGCCTGCGACCTGCTTTTGTCGTGCTATTTCACTACTCACTTGAATGATGAAATTGATGACTTTGAAAGGGTTCTTTGCTGAACCTGCTCTGAAACCATATCCGACCAGTTCCATGAGCTGTTGAAAGAGGAGCGAAGGGAATGGTGCATAGCAATCAGTATATGTCCCGCATGTCTCCACAGGACTTCTAGACCAAGTCTCCGTGTCTTCGTGGTAGCATTGTAGCATGGGAAACTTAGAAGCTCACCGATCCAAATGCCAACAGTATCTGGAAGGTCCTAGTAAGTCTACTCTTGAAGATATAGTATATATGAAGGATGGTAATGATTGCAAAAGTAGCTAGTGCTACTGCTGCGAGAGCGATGCTCGGCGTGAATCTGCAGTATTCATCATACAGATCCGATCAGCTCCTTTGACCATACACAAGGTACGCGAGGACTGCAACAGTCAGAGAGAGACAACAAGGGTCAAGACCTACCCATAGATGGATATCCTCGATTCACCATCAGGAATAGGATTGGCAGTGTTGATGGGACCATTATACTGAGGATTGACGGACATCGTTGCCAGTGAGCTAATGGTCGGTCGAGAGATGGGCGAGAGAGGAACGATGATCTGGAGGGAGAGAACAGAGGCCGGATGACACTGGAGAGTCAGTGCAATACAGTAGAGCACAGGAGGTGACTCTAGTGCAGATTATTAATCTGGCGAGTAACACTGACGCAAGGAATAGAAATGAATTCTACGATTTTATACACAGGCAAACCCACAGCTCTTGATCTTGGCAGTTAATGTGCAGACTGCGAGCCGGCCCGGGCAATTTCATTTCCGCACGTGCGTCATTCTCGAAGGTTTTCAAAAGGAATCCATCCTTTTCATTTAACCTTTCCATAGATGCTTGAATAGATTGATTGATTTACAAACAAGCATCGTGGATCGGACAGCTGTGAATCGGACAAGATCTGGCAAGCAAGTTGTCAATGTTGAGTGTAACCTTGCGAGGAGTGTATGCTATACCGGTATCATATAGGCGATAGTGACAGAAACCATGCACGCACTTCACGCGATCACCGGAATCGACTCGACGCTTCTTCTTCTCTTCCGATGTCCGTGACCCGGCTTCTGCTGCTCTTTGCTTGCTTGCTTGCTTCTGGAGCAACATGATACGGTAACACAAGCAGATGTTATTTACCGCTGCCTGATAGCAAGTAGTACGAGTGGCACAACACCTTGTCTATCTATGAGACGGGAGCCGGCATCAAACACTGAATACAGCTGGAGACCTTGGCTTCGACACTTGGAAAGATCTCCTGCTGCGCCTTACTTGCTCAAGCCACGGTAAACCTCTCTGCCTTCATCTGCTCCGACAGTAGACCATCCGAGCGAGCTGGTCCTTCAACACGGTAGAAGTGCGAAACACCTACCGTATACCGTACAGAACAAGTTATCTCTATTCAAAACTTGGGGGCAGAAGCATGACTGGCTCCTCGGTCTTCGCTCTCTCCTTCCCCCGATCACGTTGACTCAATGCCGAATGATGGGCAAGCCAGTCACTCACCGACATCTCAGCCAATTCACCGTGTCATACAGCAGCAGCACATATGAAAGTGACGATGTGAACGAGATCTTCAAGTGACCTTATTTGTCTCACTTCTTACTGCATTGCTTCTTACTTTATTGACACCACGTCCCGCAGCATATAATAGAGGCCAAGCTTAAGCATACAGTATATCTAGCATAGCCTACTATTTATCATGAAGTCAAGCACCATCAAGACCAAGATAGAAGCCACATCTCAGCAGACTCGCTTTGATCCAGTGGCATCGAACGTTCAATCCTCCTTCTCACCATCATCTCACAATCCGACTCGCGAACTAGATATAAAAGACATCAACCTCGCTATAAACGGTAAAGCTCTACTTTCAGATGCTCATTTGAAATTGTTACCAGGCGTTAAATATCTATTACACGGTCAAAATGGAACCGGCAAATCTACGGTTTTGAAAGCTATAAAAGAAAGGATCATACCTGGTGTGCCTGCTTATATCACTATTTCGTTACTCCAACAGAGGGATGAGGATGACGCCGAGGGAGAGCCGATGGAAGATAAAGATGGAGAGGGAGATGATGCAGATACGAAAGAAACGTCCGCTTTGGATCTAGTCGTTAAAAGCGATGAAGTCAGAACAGAACTACTCAGAGAGCGAGCTCGTAAGTTCCGATTCAAATTGACAACCCTCATACCAAGCACACAACCTGTCGTACCGACCTTATGTTCTTTCCCTTTGCTCTCTATAGTTCTTCAAGCTGCTCTAGAAGATCTAAATGACCCCCAAGCTCCATCTCGTATTCTGAGGCAGATCAAGCATGAAAAGCATCTACATGACCTTGAATTGGCCAAGAAAGAAGCAGAGCTAAGAAGTGGTGCAAGAGGATCAAAAGCTCGCAAGAACTTGAAGATTATCGAAGGTGAAGTGGAGGAGTCACTAGCGAAGTGAGTCATGATAGAACCCATCGCAGTTCTTTCTATTGTGAGAAAAAGATGGATGAAAACTGAAAAACTAGCTAATCAATGGCCGCTCGATTTCCACCAGTCTGCACATCAATTCGGAAGAAGACATATCTAAGGAGACTGATGAGGCTGTTCAGCTGCTTGCACAGATAGAAGCAGAGCTGGAAGCCGTAAGTGTTGACTTATCAATTTGTCAAGTTTTACAGGAACGTGCCTGTCAAGCATATGCGGGCTGACAGTATTCAATCTTCTACGCTCTCAGATGTCCGCCGACACAGCTCATCTGCGCGCTGAAGATCTTCTTCTCGGACTAGGATTTACTAGGACAAGCATGAAAGCTCCTCTATCCACACTCTCAGGTGGTTGGCGCATGCGAGCTCATCTAGCATCTTCTCTCTTCGTACCAAGCCACATCCTACTGCTCGACGAACCGACTTCATTCTTAGATTTCAGTTCTTTACTATGGTTGGAAGATTATCTCTCCACAAATTTCACACTCAACAAAGGCATTGGGACAATCTTATTACTAGTTTCACACGATAGATCATTTGCTGATACTATAGCAGATGAAACTGTCATCTTACGCGATTTGAAATTTGAATATTTCAATGGAAATCTAAGTGCTTTTTATGTTGAACGCAAGAAACAACAAATTAGAATGAAGAAAATGAAAGATGCGCTAGATAAACAAAAAACCCATATCGAGAAAACAGTCCTGAATAATGTTAAGATGGCCAAAAAATCCGGTGATGATAAGAAGTTGAAACAGGCTGCTAGTAGGAGTAAAAAATTAGATGAAAGAATGGGCTTACAAGTTAGTGCTAAAGGTGGTAGATTCAAATTGAATAGGGATCTAGTGGGATATCACACTTCTAGAAGAGCTGAAATCGAAATTCCAAAAGATGATAATGCAGTCAAGATGAAAATACCTACTACTCCTGAAACATTACGATTTCCTGGTCCTCTGCTGGGTTGTGAAGGTCTATCCTACACTTATTACGTAAATACGGAACAGAGCAAGAAGAAAACACTCGCGATTAGTCCGATATTTCAGGATGTCAACCTTTCGTTTCGACTTGGTGACAAGATTGGCTTTGTAGGACTGAATGGCGCTGGCAAGAGTACCCTCATCGCCTGTCTTGCCGGCTCTACTTCCGCATCCTCGACTTCTTCGACGAAGCTGGCTTCAGTCACATCCGACGATAAAAGCATAGAAGATTTGGGTAAACTCAGCGGGTCTATCACTCGACACCCTGGTGCTGTATTAGGCTACTACTCCCAAGAAGCGGTCAATCATCTTCCATCCGACACAACTGCGCTCGAATACTTGTCTCTCGAATCAGAGCAAGCTACTCGTTCGGCACTCGCTTCTCTCGGTCTAGCTGGACGTTCCGTTTCAGATGTCAAGATTGGCGACTTATCAGGAGGTCAAAGAGTCCGTGTTGCACTCTCCAAGATCCTCTTCCCGATTACTCCGCATGTATTGGTACTTGATGAAGTTACTACTCATCTTGACGCGGATACTGTACAGGTATTAGCTGAACAATTGAGAAAGTACAAAGGTACCCTCATACTTGTTTCTCATGACAGATGGTTCTTGAATGCTGTACTAGGCGACAGAGACGAGGCAGATGACGAAACTGGTAGTGACTCCTCTGATGAAAGTGACGGTGGTACAGAGATTCGGACAGAAGGAATGGTATTTTGGGTCGACAGAGGAAAGGTCAAGCGCGTTCAGGGTGGAGTGGATGAATTCGAATCCAAAGTCAGGAAGAGAGCTGAGAAGGCCAGAAAGAAGGGCTAAAGAGATCCGTGACCAAGACGTTACTGCGTTTTACTAGCCTGCTGTCGTTCATCTCGCTGCAATCATCGTCGTCGTCGACCATGTTCCCCGATCACGCACGTCCTTGACTGCATTGCTCTTCAGGCCTTTCCTAACTTTCGTTTGTAGCGTAATTCACACTTCCAGTACCAGATTGAGGAACGCTTGACCCAAGACAGTATTTCTCACCTCAAATCCAGTCACTGTCATCTATGGACGCCAGCAAGCGAGCCGGCGAAGGGCCAGGAGGAGCAGTCGTCAAAAGGGCAAGATTCGAAAATGGCAGTGGGATGCAAGAAGACAGCCAGCAGATAGTAGTATCGAGCGGAGGCAAAGGTTCAGGACAGCTCGTAGCGTCCATTCAGCGTACATCAGGGCTACAAGCGCCCATCGTATCTTTCGCCGGCGGACACGACGCTGAAATCCTGGATATCAAGTTCAATGCTTCTGGAGATGTTCTAGCTTCTGCTGGAGTTGACAAACGTATAAACTTGTGGAGAGTGTATGGAAGTGATGAAGATAACAATTATGCAGTACTCAAAGCTCAAAACGGTGCCATAACGAGTCTGGCTTTTCCTGCTACTGGAAATCACCTCACTGCCTCGTCGACGGACAAGACGGTAGTTACTTTTGATACTGAGAAGGGAGAGGTTGTTAAGAGACATAGAGGTCACCAAGGGATTGTCAACGATGTAGATGTCACACGTGGAGGAAACAGAGAACTCATAGCTAGTGCGAGTGATGACGGCCTCATCAAGATTTGGGATCTTGACACGAAAGAAGCTATCGACGAAGTGGAACTGGGATACCCCGTGACATCTGTGAAATGGAGTCAAGATGGACAGCAGTTGTTCATTGGAGGAATTGATAATGATATCCATGTGAGTGAAAGCTCTCGCCCTTCCATATTGGTTGCCTTCAGGCCATTCTGACATATCTCTGTCATGCAATAACAGGCCTACGACATGCGCTCGAAATCAGTGCTATACACCCTCTTCGGCCATAACGACACCATCACTTCATTGTCTCTGAGCCCATCAGGGACACATATATTATCTGCTTCAGCGGATGATACAATCCGAGTATGGGATGTGCGGCCTTTCGCACCTTCTTCGTCAAGCTCTGGAGACCCAAATGCCGATCCTAGATTATACAAGACTTTACCTGGCGCACCTGCCGGCTTCGAAGGATGGTTAAGGAAAGCGTCATGGGATAGAGATGGCTCAAGAGTGGCTGTTGGAGGTGCAGACCGAAGCGTGACGATATACAATGTTGAGCAAAGCAGATTGACGCATAAATTGCCGGGTACGTGTCAAGCGTATTCAACGGTAACCAGACAACCGCTAACACTCGCATTGACTTCTATCTATCTTCATAGGGCACACCGGCTTCGTCACAGCGGTCGACTTCTCGCCGAAGGATAATATCATTGCATCATGTGGAATAGACAGAGCTATATACCTTGGCGAGATCCCAGAACGGTAATTGACATAGCCTGCTTGACTTATCCCGCGGAGAAGTGGAAATTGGGCAATCGCCTCAAGGTAGCTTGTCACTGTATGTACTCTGTTGCAGCTATATCCTTGACTGGTAGAAGTGTCACTGTCCCCTGTAAAACAGCTAAAACAGTATTCAGGATACTGATATGACCGAGTGCAAAGGCATGTGCCCTTTGCAGTGTGTCTGTCCAAGGGGATCATTAAGTGTCAATTGCTATTGCTGCATGATTGCATATGCAATGCTATGCACGCCAAGTCGCACATTCTTAGAATGTAGGCAGTCAAGAGTATATTAAGCAAGTAAGTGACACATTATTAGAAAATGCTATCTATATATGCGTTTGGCAGAAAACATAAGACACATGTTTACGACTCGTAGTGGTCGCGGATTATCTCGGCGAGCTTGATGAGGTGAGGTTCATTGCCGGTCAGGAGATCGTTGATGCTGACATCTTCGGTCTTAAGCGGCAGGGAGATGTGTCAGAGAGGAGCGTTCGACTAGCCTAAACAGCAATGCTTACCTTGACGCCGGTATCAAGCAGGAAATCAAAGCAATTGAAGAGAACATCAACGTACCTAAGCGTGACAAGAGAGACAGTCAGCATGTATGGAATTAGTGAACCTGCAATGAGCTACTTACGACATGTCCGGCGTTCTTCCAGGCTGCAGTGGCGTGAATTGCGCGAATTGCGCATCTGATATACCAGAAGATTTGCTGCTGAGATGCTCGACAACTCGAGTATAGATCTTGCCGCTGCACAGATCCTGCCAGGAATGCGCTCGCTCGACGTCGGATGGAAGCTGGCTATTGAGCCAGTCCAAGACCTCCTGATCTTTGTTTGCTGTATAGACCGCTGCTGGAGCCTCTGCATCTGACGGTGACAAAAATTGCTGCCTGGTGGTCCCTATCGATTCGCGCGGCGATGATTGAGCCTGTCTCTCGCTTGCCTTCTCGTAGAAAGAGTTCCTTCTGCCATCATCGGCAGAGGACATGCTGGGCCGCGCGGTTGAGCTCTGTTGTAATACAGATGATCGTCAGCTCGCTCTCAATGCCAAGAACAACAGACTAAACTGACGGGTGACCGTGCCATAGCACTGCTGCTATCAGCCATCGGCTTCTTTCGCTGACTACTTCGGAGAGGTGGCAGCAGACTATTGTTCTTGCGCTTGGTAGGCGATACAGGGGACCCCTTCTTATCGTTGGCCAATGCATTGTTTGATCCCGAACGGACCATGCCGGAGGGCGAAGGTGTAATCACCTGCGCGCCCATAAGCTTCGCTGCGTCTTGGTGCGACAGAGAGTTGGGGTTCTGCTTCACGCTGGCCTTCTGCACGCGGATGGCAGAAGTAGGAGAAGGCGGTCTACGAAAGCGTGTAAAAAGTAAGTAAAACTCATAGACGTGCTTGGCAGAATGGAATCGTACCTGGGAGGAGGATTCATAGCTTGAGCGACTGAAAGTGGGATGGTCTTGATGTTCGACGACGATGTCACTGGAGCAGAGTAGTCCCTACCGATAGTTGCTTTCATCAAGGCCTTCATCCAGTTGCGAATGATGACACTATCGCTTGAGCTGAAATAATGCGTTGGCAAAGTATCGTGAATAGCCTTGAAACCATACTTCGACTTGTCTGATAAACCACTTCCTACAGTACCATCAGAGATGAAGCGATACCCCGCCAGGCTGATATAGCCTTTTACTTTCTCTTCATTTGGTGTCTTCAGCACATAGAGATATGAATCTTTCAAGATCAAGTAACGATCCTTCCAACCGTTATACTTGTCTGTCTTCTTTCGCAGCCAGCCACTATAATCGGGTTCACCAATTCTCTCCGCTTGTGTAAGCGCCTTGGCAGGTGCAGCGGCCGTGACGGGCTGTTCAGCTGTCGTTGTATAAGACTGGGGCTCCGCATGCATCTGAGCTACGCCGGCAGACGGAGCAGCAGGCGGACTTCTTGTCTCAAAGGTTGGTGAGCTCTGACTCTCGCCGGACTTCGGACTGACAGCTTCAAGCGGTGCAGAAATGTTCCGTCTAGGCTTGTCGCTACCAGAAGGTGGTGAAGAGGGTGTGCCGCCGCCACCAAAGGTGAAGAAGCGCGTAGATAGTCTGTTTCCGGACGGTGCAGTCGAGGGACTTCGAGGAATAGGTGCTGCGGGCTTCTCAGTAGCCAGGACCTCGACATCTGAAGCTTGATACTGAGGAGGGGGCTTTCGCGATCGTGAAAGAGTGCCGCCGAAGAAAGCACGTCCGCCCTTGCTCTTCTCGCCTCCTTCAGCTACACTGCCATTAGTCGAGTCCGCCACAGATGGTGTAACACTCTTCTGTCTATTGTGACGATTGAATGCGCCGGACACCGTGCTGCCAATGGAGCTCTTCTGCCTTCGTCGCTCATTCATAGGTACAGAAGCGGGCAGTCCATCAGTGGAGGACTGTGCAATGATTGTCAGTAATGTTCATTGGCTGGAGCAGAACATGCCTACCTCTTTGGATGCTTTTGCTTCGGTGCCTTCGCCCTCTGTGGCTGCATCGAAGCTCTCGTCGGTCGTCTGGCGAGTGCGGCCAGTGTTGGATCTGACTAGGCTAGACGGCTTAGTAGAGCCACGTGTACTGCCCGCGATCGAGGAAGTAGCACCAGAGCTTTGAGCAGGTGAACTTTCAGCCAGGCCCAGACCTCGGAGATGGTCAGCATGACCAACAGCAGAACTTGATGCAGTGACGGGAGAAGCTTGGTACGATTGGGAGGGAGTAATAGCGGAACTCGTGGGAGGGAAGCTTGTCTGGGCGTACTGTGCACTGCCTGGGGTAGTGTATGATTCAGGAGTCGTCGGCAGGTCGGTAATATACGACGAAGCGCTTGGCGAGAGTATGGGGACACCATAGTATTTGGCATTCAGTTCTTTGATAGCGCGTGCTATGCGAGCTCGAGGGCCAAAGGCGATAATGTCAATCTCCTTCAAGGTATTGATGTCCATCTCGATCAAGACATCTCCAGAAATCTCGTGTTCTCTAAATTTGCCGAGAACATGTCCATCGAAATTCTTGCCTTGACCCCACTCGAGAACTTGCTCAACTGTCCATTCCCTAGGATCCGATAAAGTCGGCGTTCTCGAAGGGAAAGTGGCACTTCTGGGAGAAGCTTCGTATCCTGCTGAAGTACCTGGAGTAAAAGCTGTCCCGGGAGTACTACTTGGACGCGAGGAACCTGCCGTCGAAGACTGGTAAGGGCTGATCGGCGTGACCGCGCTCTGCGTGCTGGCGCCAGACTGTCTCGGCTGATTGAGTGTCAGAGGCGGCTTAGATTGAGCCTGTTCGACTATGGTGAGAAGGCCATCTTGTCCAAGAGGTGGGGCAGCATCGGTAGAGTATCTACTTGGGATGCTGCGAGTAGCTTGCTGGACAGACGTGATAGGCGATGACTCGGGGGAAGACATGTCTACAGGCGTATCGCGTTTCGAGACAACGAATTGTTCGCTTTCGACAGAAGTCCGGCGAGAGGACGAGTCGCCTTGTTGGATTACCGGCGATGGTTCCAAATCGCCTTCGCCCTGCTTGACTGTATTGTCACGTATCATAGGAATTGCTCCTGGCATATTGAGAGCAGGGGTGACAATTGCAGGTATCGAAGCTCCTGCAGGACTGCTGGACCGGCGACTCTGATCATCGGAAGCGGGGATCTGCGCCTGTTCGAGAGGAGGTTCTGACTCTTCAACAGCTGGAGTTGGGTATGTAGAGTCTTCGTCCTGTTCCTGTTCTATGATAGTGTTGGAAGATGTTGCAGCCGGCAGAGGCGGGGTCGTAGGTCCTGTCGGTGCGGGAGAGAATCGGCCATTCTGCTTGGCTCCGACCAACGGGGTCTCGTCTTGAGCCGGCGTAGGGACTCGTACGTCCTCGTCCTCGTGATGGCCTTGTACACCGCTAGCAAAATCACTACTTGCTCGTTTCCGAGCTGGGAAGATGGAGTCGTCGTCATCGTCGTCGTCTTCTTCGATGTCGCTCTCGTCTGTCAGGACCAGACCCTCAACAGGTGGTCCGGTCGACAAGCGCATCTGTTCTCTCTCCAGTTCTCTTTGCCTTTCTTCTTCCAAGCGCTTCTTCTGCTCCTTCTCCTGCGCTAATTGAATGTTCCGAGCCAGATTCTCCTTTGCATGAGCTCCAACAGCTGTACCTGTCGAATGCCTCTGATTCTCAAAGTCGGCTTCCTGGTCCCGTATACTTGAGGCATCATCTCGTGTAGACCGTGAAGCGAGTGAGCTGGTCTCATCTATAGACATATTGCGTGAGATAGGCGGTGGTGGAGCTGCTGCGCCATTAGCACCTGTGATCGCCCCGCTTGCGGAATTGCTGTTGAGGTGCATCTCATCGAGGTGATTCTGGATGTCGTTGATGGTCGCACGCATCTCGGGTGGTCCACTGCGGCTGTCCTTGCGAACGAAGTCTGCACCTGCAGGCTCAAGTGAGCTGCGCGGTCCAGAAGCTATTCCTGCTGCTGATGGGGCGCCATTGCTGACATTGCTCGTGGACTGAAAGGTGCCTGCTTGAGCTGTAAGGGGTGACGAGGGTTCCGACAAGGTTGGCTTATTCTTCAAGGTGTAGTTTTGTGGAAAGAGACCTCGTTGACCGCTCTCGTTCTCTCCCTGCAAGTGCAATGGAGATAGAGCATTATCATCATCATCGTGACAACCGGTCGATACGGGAAAGCCGTCAGCATGGCTCGGTAAGCTGGATAAGCAGCAACCAAGAGAGCGCAGAACACACCTGCCACCAGCCATCGTGATACTGGTCATCCTTCTCCAGCACTATGATGCGCTCTCCAGGCTTGAAGCTAATCTCGTCCTGGTTCTCGGCTTCAAACTCATGTGCTCCGTAGACCACCTCCATAGCTTGAGGGGCAGACTACCAAGTGGCCTGCACTCCACTCGGCTCGCTGTAATCGAGCGATATAGCACTGCAGAGAGTGTGTAGATTGAAGTGTCTGTCAAGTCAGTGAGTCTGGGATGTCGCTCTCTCTTCAGTAACTTATCCTCGCGCCTGTCCTGGCTGGGAAGCGGAGGAGTGCGACGGTCCGATCGAGATTTGAGAATAGGGGTGGCAAACCAGGTTAGGAACGAGCAAAGCCTTCTTTTCTCTTTTTCCATCCAACTTCTTGCCTGTTACGGGAAAGGCACAAGGGACTATAACATAATGTCATCGGATTGTTCTTCAAGCTCTCATGGCGGTCAGACTGAGACTCGTTGTTTCTACCTCTGCTCTAACGGGACCTTATATATGCTATTGCAACCATGCAGGGCAGTCCTTCGCGACGATGTGTCATCAACATCTTCTTCAAAATGCTATCAGTGCTTTACGAGGATCTTCACATGCGTCTCCTTATTATTGATCAACTCCTTGAATCCTCCTTCTACTAAATTATCCAGCGGAATGCGAGCAGTGCAGAGATCCTCGCATTCGATTCTGCCGTCGGAGACTGCCTGGATGACATCCTTGAAGTCCTGGGCAGTGTAGCCTGCGGAAGCCGATTACAGCAAGATTAGCACATTCACATCGTGTTGTTCCGTCGAGTGACATAGCCCACCTATGATACCATTCAAGGTCTTCTCGCCCATGTACAAAGCATGCAGGTCGAAGTTGACGGGAGCGCCATAGATGGCAATATTGGTAATCTGTCCAAGCGAGCGAGTACACTTGACAGCCATGTTGAGCGTGGCGCCGTTAGGTAGACCAGCTGCATCGAACGCGACATCTACGCCACGCCCCTGGAACAGCACTGTCAGCCCAAGAGCGCATTTGGCGGCACGTTTATCGTCCCCACTTACATCCGTAAGCTTCATGCAAACTTCAGCCACGTCCTCCTTTGTAGGGTTGACGATGTTGTCTGCACCGCTGTGCTTCGCAATACCTTGACGTTCTTTGGCCGGCTCGGCACAGATGATCCGTCTAGTATGGCACAATACATTAGCTTCAGGAAGTTCGTGAAACCTCTGGATTGCTTACTTTACACCTTGAGCCTTCAAGGATCGGATCACAAACGCACCGATAGGGCCGGATCCACTACGGCGAAGACAAGGAGTCAGCTATAGTCAACCATTTGCTGCAGAAGAACTACTTGCATGACGAGGCAGACATCTCCTGCTTTGACGTCAGCTTTTCTCGTAGCGTGCCAGGCAACAGCTTCAAAAGCATGACAATTTTAGCTGTCAACAATGTCTTGCAGGAGCGGAGGACTACTTACCAAGCGGCTCAATCATAGCACCGGCATCGAGCGAAATGTTATCGGGAAGAACGTGAATGTTCTCAGGCTTTAGAACCGTGTACTGCCCAAGTCCACCAGGAGGTCCTGAAAGACCGACGAAACCCATCTTCTGGCATACATTGCGATTGCCTGACTTGCAAACATCGCATTTTCCACAGCCGAAGTCTGGCTGAGCGCAGATCTAGAAACACTGACTGTGAGCTAGCTTTCATGTTAGGATTGACATGCGAGGCACCTTCTGTCCAACTTTGTATTTGTCCTGTAAGGAAGCTCCGACCTTCTCGATGGTACCTATGGAGATTCACGCGTCAGTGAAGGATGGCAGAATGATAGAAAAGGCATTCGAAAACCTGAAAATTCGTGACCAATGACTAGAGGAAGGGTCAATCCTGAGATAGGATGTGGACAACCTTCTTTCGGGTGGAAGTTGGCTGTGATGGCAATCGGCATCAGCTGACAGATCAATTATTGAGGCTGCTTCCGTGCATACCGCCATCATGCCATTCGTGTAGATCAGTGCCACAGATGCCATCTGATTACGCGTCAATTCAAAGCAAATTAGTCGTCGGGCCGTGACGTTTTCCGACAAGTATCCCAAAAGCGGAGAAACTTGCTGAATGCAACCTGAGAAGATTCAAGGGTAGCAACTCAGAATTGACAGGAAGAGTGAGTAGTGCTGTAATGCCACAGACCTTTACTAGTACTTCATCGTCATGACACACGGGGACCGACACGTCTTCAATGCGGATGTCGTGTTTGCCGTAGTACACCGCAGCGCGCATACGGTCTTTGCCATCTTCGGGTAGACCTGCGATTGTCATGATTACTTGCTAAGAGTTGGATCCTTTGGTTCTTCGAATGAAAAGAGTGTTGCGAGCCTGGTTGGTATGCAATGTAAAGCTGGGAGAGCTCGAAGGCAAACGCGGAGCTCCTCGTAGTCGACTTTAGAAGAGACCGATTGCGATCATCTCCGCCTCACAGGATGCCGAGCCGCTCGGACGTCGAACATCTCGTATTCCACCGGTTCTATCAGTAGTGAAAGCTTTGACCACTACGGTACGGTATTATCGGTACAGTATGATAGTTGCAGGGAGCCTTCTCATGGCTGTCATGCTCCCCCTGCCGTAACATCGTGCAAAAAGTAACAAGGGCGAGTCGCATTGGACATTTGGGACGCATTTTCGTACTATAGGCCTGTGGCGAAGGCCTTGAAACTTTGTGCTCGAAAAAGCTGCGTAGACGAGCAAAAAGTAATGACTCCACTGGGTTTCGATCCCAGGACATCAGCCGTGTTAAGACTGCACTCTTCCAACTGAGTTATGGAGCCTAATCACTCTTTGATGAAAGCCTTTTTCTTGTTTAGCTACTCAAACTCTCTGGGCAGGTGAGTCACTCAGGTGCTCAGGTAGTCGTTTATGACAGTCCAGCTAAATGGATAGGCGTTGCTTTTTGGAGCTGACTCAGTATCTTCCATTTCTGGACCTCTGTCAGTGACTTGTAGAGGCCAATATGTCACCGAAGAGCTTTTTCGCATATCATAGTCACGTGCACAACTACGCGGAAATCCAGCCCTTACATAAAGGCTATCGTGCGTGAGTTAGAATGCATGTCTGGACCTTGGAGCAGGGGCAGTCACATGAGGCTTCAATATGCAAGCTCCATGCAATGTTAGGTCCCTCGAAGAATGTGCCTGAAATGATCAAGGTTGCCAAGGTTCGGGATTGCTATCATACCTCCCCAGACTTTAGTGTATGCTAGGTACGGTCTGATAATCAAAGCTTCTCAGCTTCCTCTAGCATACGCTTGACATTTCCATCGACATCATATTCCCAAATCCACTTCATCCTTTCGTCCAAGTTGGCTTTGACTTTATCAAAGTCCTGTCCCTCTCCACCTACTCCCCGTCCCTCGTATAACAAGCCTGCCTGTGCACTTGTGATCTGCACTTGCGCTGCACGATCATGTCTGTATCTCTGGTAGAGTTCGAGTGCCTTCTGGAGCTTCTCGGGCGAATGCGACTTGCTAACATTTGGACTTCCCAGCAGACGAGCCAAGAAAAGACCGTCTTCGGTGGCCTGACCAGCACCGGCACCCTGGAGAGATGGGATGACTTGTTAGCGTCAATCAACCAGCGGGCCCGTTGACTAGGCATACCTGATGCGGTGTTGTACCATGAGCGGCATCACCGGCGAGTACTATACGATCGCCGATGGAAAATGGTAATGCAGGAAGATCACTATTGTACACTGCTCAGCATGCTTCCACTGAGACGGATGTGGACCGATGAGACTCACAAGATACCCCAGATAGAAGGGTTGGGAATGGCTTTCATGAGGTTCACACATTTATTGTTGAAGCCTTTGTAATCCTCGAGCATCTCCTCTATAGGTCTGTTCTCTTGCCATGGTCCAGTCTGACCATTGATCTTCTTGTGCTCTGGACTGTAAAGGCCAGCTGTATTAGTGAGAACTGCTACACAAGGTAAAGTTTTCATGTAGCTTACTCTCTCACGAAACCGACAAGATTCGCCGTCTGTCCACCTTTAACCGGGAAGGTCTATCATGGAGATCGTGTTAGCTAGTTAACAGAGACACATAGCGTAAGAGACTACTCACCAATATATGTCTATCAAGACCGAGCCACATTGTCGAAAAAACAGGAGGTGTTCCGATAGCCTCGGTATACTTGTCCGCAGGTATCAGTCCCCTCCAAGCGATCCATTCAGCATATTTCTCCTGTTGCTTTGACATGTCTTCTCCCTTTTTGGTATACAAGGCTTTGCGGAGCAAGGATTTGACACCATCGCATGCTACTATGAGGTCGGTCTCTGCTGTTGTTCCGTCGGCAAACTTAAGGAGTGCGTGACCAGGATAAGTCTCGTCTACAAAGAAGGTAAAACAGCACGTAGTCAGAAGACGGGTGAAATGCTACACCCATCAATGGGGAACATACAGTCAACCACTCTTTTGCCATTCGCACGGTACTTTGACGGGACCAAGTCCAAAAGGCGATCGAGGAAATCGGCTCTGCGATAGAGGCTGCATTAGCTTTGTTACTGAGACCAGACTTGATATGCTCGATGACACCTGTGAACGTGTCCATTGCCGGCTCCGTCACCCCAGATGGAGGTGATTAATTCACCGCTTCTCGGATGTGAGGTCTCGGCAAAGCGCCACTCGAACCAGAGATCATGCGTTTCCTTGGGGGAAGAGCCTAGCTTGCGGACTTGATCTTCTAATCCTAGCGCCTGTATACGTGATAGGTAGATCTAAGTACCCGCTCACTTCTTGATGGAGTGCACAGACACGTACGAATAAAGCCTTTTGTGCTACCGTCACAAAGTGAAGGTCACTTAGATATGCGCGCGCAATATAACCTGACGACTCGAGAGCTTACAATTAGGACCTAAGCTGACTCCAGCGCCAATCTCAGCAAATTTGGACTGCAGAAGTCGATTTGCGATTAGATGGGGACTATTCAATTGCTGGTATACGTGCGATCACAGCGCAGGTATCTCGACCAGAGCTACTTACAGCTTGCTCGTAGACGGTAAGATCTAGGTTTGCACCCTTGTTGATTTCTTGAATGATGCCGACGGCGAGGGATAGGCCTGCTATGCCTGTGCAGCCATGGAAGAGTCATGGTCAGACTACCGTACAGCTTCTGGTAGGTACCCATCGGTTCGTCGGTCGCCCCGCGCGGCTCGCCCGCAAGATATGGAGAAGACGTACCTCCGCCGACAACGGCCACTCGTAAAGGTTTGCTGTCAGCCATGAGGGTATATGAAAAGTACGCGGGATATGAAAGAACAGGCAAAGGCTTCAAGCTGTCATGGAAAGCCAAGTGTCGTAGTTCGCAAGGCCGTAGAAATGATTCGCCGGATAGCAGTGGAGGTTGATCGGGGCCCAGAAGAAATCAGCCCCGGCACGTCCTCCGGCAAGACTTGCACAAACGGGTGTTGCTTATCTTCGCTGTTAACAGCGGACTCGAATAATTTGCATCTCAGTCTCGGAAAGATGAGGAGATACGGAAGAGCTGCTCAGGCTGAAGCGGCATCTGTTCTTGCCTGACATCTTTGCTGACAACTTCCTTCACGACCTCTAGACAGCCGCCAAGCCAGCGACCGGCCAACTATAAGGAATGCTGACGGGAGGAGTAATGGTACTTCAAAATAGGAGTAGTCACCAACAACTAACAAAACAAAGCCGTCATTACCGCTGCTCAATATTTACTAATTAAATGATGAAACAGTTTGATGAGGTGTTTATTTTGGTCGTTTGTGCAGCCTCGTGGACAGGGCAGTCCATGTTACAGGGTAAGAATCCACATACCGTACCGTACAGCGAAAGATAATCCACTGTGCACAACAATAACATCGACCACCTTGACTTCTACTCAACTGAATGTCTAGAAACACTTCTACTGCTCGTCAAGGAGCTTATTCTGATAATCAGCTTTGAAACTGAACCAGGGCAAGAATCTCAATCCGTGATCAACCTCGACAGAAGTCGACTCATAAGCGAGACCATACCAAGAAGAGTGCAAATCCAGGCACTGGAGTTACATGTGAAGAAATCAAGTTCGTTACGCCTCTCATGCTCACCATATTGTTGTCACTGACCAGTACCCTGGACAGACACTCCACTACCTCTCGCCCGGCCTCACAAGCGCACGTGACGCACAATTCACGAAAGATGTCACTCTCCAACCAGCTCCTCGTCTATTCCAGAACTGATGTAAGTCAGTCAAAGAATGTTACCATATTAGACATGTCCGCTAACGTGATCGACCATTCTTCGTCACCAGGGCTTCCGACACGAATCTATTCCTCAAGCTATAGACACCATACGCTCATTCGGCTACAATGCCACCTTTTCTGAAGATCCCACACTCTTTTCATCCCAACAATCACTCTCGGCCTACAAGGCAATCGTGTTCCTCTCTACGACTGGTGAAGTCCTCAATGCAGACCAGAAGGGAAACTTCGAAGTATGGCTAGCAAGAGGTGGTGGCTTTGTAGGCATTCATTCGGCTACTTCAACATTCATGGACACTGCTTTCTATGGCAATGCTATCGGAGCAGCTTTCAGTCGTCATCCTGAATGTCAGAATGCTACATTTGTGGTCCTTGATAACAATCATCCTTCAACTGCGAACATCCCTTCGCCGTGGACCTTTTCGGAAGAAGTGTACAACTTCGTTTCAGATCCCCGTGCCACGAATGCGTCGGTGAGCAACGCACTTTCTGTCCCCCCCTTGGACCTATACTGACTACTCGCGGGTTCTCAGCTGCTCATGAGCGTCGACGAAGACTCATACTATGACCAGTACAAGCCTCTGCCAGGAAACCCGCAAGGCTCGCCACACCCCATAGCATGGTACCGAGACGGACAAGCTGTCTTGCGCGCCAACATGGCCAGACCATGGACCCGCATAAGCAACAGTAGCTGGGATAGCAGCGGCGTCTTTCGCCCGCCCGGACGAATGTGGTATACAGGCTTAGGGCATCGAGCTGAAACATGGCGGGATGAGAACTTCCAATCACATGTACAAGGAGGCATCGACTGGGTCTTAGGCGTCAACACAACGAAACCGAAAACAGCCATCGGGCCAGCTTCCAACAACGGCACGACTCCAGCAGATGTAGCCGCTGAAAGGGGAGCTGCGTCGTCCACTTATAGAACAGGAAGTCGTCTAGCACAGACTGCGGTCTACGGCCTGGTGGCCAGTACTCTCCTCTTTCATTTCACTGTACTCATCTGAATCCACCTCCTCGACTGCATCATCATATCAAACCAACATACCACTTTCGATACATTCACAATCCACTCCGTCATCAGTTTTCATCATAAGTCAATATGTAGCTTTGTTAGCCTCACAGTCACCACTTCAGTCGATTTATTCAGTAGATAAAGGAGAAGTCCGGGACTGCGTCTGTCAATCATCTCAGTGCATCTGTGTTATAAGTAATAATCTCTCAGTATCATGGTCTCCCAGATCATCTGCTGCAGCGGCATGAGAAATCGCTAATTTCCACAACATTGCAGCGGCACGTCTATGCTACATTTCAAAGTCTTGCATATTACCCCGAGATCTTTACGGTGCTTCCTTGCGTTTCAAGGACCGGTTGGAAGCTCTCCGTCGAAGCGATTGGTCTCTTGCTAGTCTAGCTGAAGTAGAAGCTTCATCGCCTTCCAGAGACGGCAACTCGCCAGCAAGGGCAGCGTTCTCTTGCTCTTCTTTCTTGACAGCAGGCTTGGCAGTAAAAGATACATCCTGCCATTTGGGACTGTTTTCTTCCCTTGTCTCTTCACCTTCGCGTTTGACAACCACAGCTTCATCTTCACTTGCAGTACCTCTAGTTCCGAAATCGAGATGTTGGAGTGTATGTTGGTGTTCATCTTCAGTATCGGTCCCGCCGTGCATGAAAGCGTCACCCCTGTTACGTGCTTGAGCCAGTCGCATAGCTTGATCTTCCAGTTCTCTTCGAGCCGGATCTTCCCTGCCTGCTCGCATAGATGACGACTTCCTCCTCAGCAGAGGTACCACTTTCGGATCTGTTTCAAGAGTCTCTTCCGACTTGATGGACTCGGTCTCGGGCATGGCACTTTCGCTTGCTGCGTCTGTATCTTTTGCATAGACGAATCCAGCTACTCCCCACAGCACTAAGGCCGTAAGAAGGGCAATGGTAAAGAAGACGCCGCAGAAGAGGGAGAAGGAGATGATACGGTGATAGTACATGAGCCATCTCAAGCCAGTAAGATGAGCTACAAAACGTAATTTGGCGGAATAGATCTGCAACTCGCCAGGACCTATGCCGTCCGTGCCTGGTCGACCAACTTGCACCAGTGCACTTGCAATACGAGGCGAGGAGAAAGTCCGTAGTGTCTTTTGAGTGATAATGGGGACGCGGATATTTTGAAAATGAGAGTAGAAATCGAAGAGGAGGAAAGCTGGCAGACGGAGTAAAGCTTTGAGGAAGCGTACGAGGGGTGGTGTCCAATTCAGTGAGGCCTGATGTACTCAAGACAATTAGCTGAAGTGATAAATGTATCGGTCATGAGATAACGCACCGCTCTGGAAGATTGCATGATTGTCGAGCCATCTGCTGACTGAAGGCTTAAGTCCACCATGAAGTTGCCTATGCGTGAAACGAGGGATGGGTAAGATAGTGTATGGCCAACTCTGAGATAACATGCTTACCTAGCTCGATGTTTCTGGGTGAAGCCGGTGCGACTATATCGAGAATCACATCATACGCCAGATCGCTCGCCAAAGAAGCTCGCTTCAGGTCGACTCGTGCGAAAGGTGTAACTCCTTGTCTGTACACGAGGAAGCATCAAAGCATGACTTGAATTAGCTTATATGTTATCGTGCAAGGTTGCAAGCTACTCACCCGTATTGAAGCCATATCTCTCGCGTGAAACCGACGCGGGGAACGTAAAGATAGTAAAAGAGCAGATAGGCGAAGATTGCGCTACCCAAGGACAGCGCAACGATGACAGCGAGTATGCCTGAGCTGATTGCAGCTTTTCGGAGAGTGGGTGAAGTGAGAGCTTGCTTTATGGGTGCTATTGCTGACTCCAACGAGCTCAGAGCGAGTTGCGTGACCGTGAAGGTGTCGCTGTCGGCGGTGGTAGTTGTGACGGCATCTGCTGCTGGCACTGCAGGTGCATTGAAACTCCCAGACAAGCGACGGAAAGGCTTGATATCAGCATCATCGTCATCATCGGCAGCCTGACGCTGCATTGCTGAGGAGAACGGTGCTGTTTATCAAGTATAGTTGTGATGATGATGAGATGCAGAAGTGAGAGTCCGATTGCCTTTTTGTAGAGGCCTGCCTGACCGCCTTGTGCCTGCCACATTCTGCTTGCAAGTACACCATCATTGCTACAGCAGGACAGCTCAATCCTGCTCAGTCGACAGACTTCAAGGCTCTAGACTGGCTCCTATTGCTCCCCCCTCGGAGGCATCTTGAACTCTGTCACGCCGCGTGATACGCAATCGTGTCACGAGCCCGCAATTCTGTATCAGACGCGCAAGCTTGGTCGTAAGCGATACACGTAAGCGTTCTTTCTCTGACAGGTAAGCTTCGTAGTCCTTCATCCTTCTTGTTTCTTTCCTGTACTCCAATGTATGTTTGTTATTGTGCAATATGCTAAGCATACTTTCACAGCTCCGACAAGCCTTTGACGCTCAGCAGAGCAGGTCGGATACTGGCGACTCAGGCGATACCGCCAACGACGACGCAGGCTTTAGGAAGGACGGTTCACTTGCTAATAACGACGGACTCAATCTATTCGAGAGAATGGACGAGGAAGAGCTGGTCATCGACTCTCCTGAACAGGAGCCAGTCGAAGATGAAGATCTGGAAGATGTAGATGATGCGCTGAAGCTCGGACAGCCTGCAGCTGCTCCCAAGCCAGCAAAAGATAGGGATGCGAACAGAGAGCAGGTAAGCACTGTTCTGCAATGTGAACACGATGTGACCCCAGTGCCCCACTGTTGCCTCGGATCGACGTGCCTGATCTTCATTCACTATTTTGCAGTTCTTGACATATCCCGAAAGTCTACCATATCAATGCGAAAGCCTGGCAGAGATGGACGCCGAGCTCGACATGATTGTCCAAAGGATATGTCAAGCTGTTCAAGCTCGTGATTATGATAGTGAGTTTTAGAGACGCATAGCTGTGTACACAATAGCTAAGCCAGATATGATCTTCCAGTTGGCCTGCTTCAGTGGAATCACCGCTTAGAGTGGTAAGTAGTATCTATCTTCTACGTATATCGAATCCACTGACGCTTTCGATGTAAGCTGGGTGTCTCTGAAGTATCCTATGAAGCGGACTATTCGTGCAAAGTTAGCCAAGCTCTTTTACGAACTAGCAGTCCTTCCCGGCATGGACCCTCGCATCATTGAGACAGCAGCCAGTACATGCATGACTCTGTTAGTCAACAAGAAGAGGATTGATATCAACGATCTCCAATTACCTTGGGAGCCTCTCTATCACGTTCTCGAGCTAGAATTATTCCCCAAGAAACGAAAGACGGGCATGACGAATATCTCCTTGACTTTGCTCACTCTCACCGAGTACTGCCAACGATTCTTTCCGCCGCATGAGATACCCAATATGCTCGCTACCTTCCTCCCGAGATTAGATGGATCCTCCTTGAATTCAATCTTAGCCACCCAGTCATTCATGGCTCATTTCCTGCCCATTTCGCATCCGCAAGAATGGCTTCAACCCTCCTTCGTACTATGGGAAGCCTTTTCAAACTCGCAAATGTACACCGAACAGTGGCTTGATGTCATCTCGCGACTGGCGGAGAAGCACGTCGATCCAAGTGTCAGCGACCCTAAACACATTGAGCGTCTACGTAAGGCAGGGCAGCTGCAACTCAATGGATCAGAAGCTTCGTCGACTGTCGAAGATGCTCTAAGCGAAGCCCCCGCTGCCGATGCAGCGCCTGCTGAGAAGTGGAACGGCATCCGGAAGGATGTTGGTATTTTCACAGCGGAGCAGTGGGACTTCCTCATGTCTAAAATGCTACGAGCTATGGGCATACCAGTCGGCAACGTCCGAAAGACGGGACAGCGCTTCATCTCTCAAGGAGGCGAAGTGGGCGCTGCTAATGCCGACTCAGCCGCCAATGCTACTTCACTCAAGATGGGCAAGCCCTCAGAAAAACTTCATTCGCTCGCTATCCTTTTAGTCTATTCAATGTCAGAGGACTCGCCAATCTTGGATCGAACTCCTGCATCATCTAAACAGCCTTCTAGGCAACCGTCGATGTCGGACTTGAAGGCTGCTAATGGAACGGAGCGGAAGGCCTACGTAGGAGGATCTAAAGCGCTAGATTCGCTTCTCAAATTCGTCAACGCCACCGAGACCTTCTTTCACCCATCTAATTACGGTGGATGGACCATAGCTCTCACTCGCTTCTTGCAAAATGTTTGCTGGGAGTTCACGAAACGAACCATTGAGGAGGAGAAAGCAGACTGCAAGACACCGAAAGAATGGAGACTCACCCCAAGAATCCGGCGAGAATTTGTGGTCATTACTAGACAAGTTGCTTTCTTGGCTATGTTCTCGAAAGATCCCATGTCCATGGGATGTGCTCAGTCTTCGCTTAAGTCGCTGTCGTACTTAGAGCCTACCCTGGTCATCCCGGCCGTGCTCGAGCGCTCCTTTCCCGCACTCCAGGGACTGTTGGAAACTCATCGGACTACGGCATGTATGGGAGCGCTTGCCGCAGTGGCTATACCATTCCTATCCAGAACCAACTATCCAGCCGGGTCTAAAAATCTGCTTCCTCTCCTTGATCTGTTCGTCCCGGGCTTAGATGTAAACGATCCTATGAAGACGCTGTCATCAGTCGCCTTCTTCATTCAGGCATTAGCCACAGTCAAGATTGCAGATCTTACTCGACCAGAAGCGCTAGACGACTTCACGCCTTCGATGGAACTGGACGGGGTGCATGAGGCACCGCCGACTATACAAGTGGACGATGCAGACGATGCGTCTACCGGTCCAATTCTCTCACGCGAAGAGGAGGATGATATGACCCGTCAATCAACAGCAGATTTCCCCGAGTGGATTGTGAAATTCTTCAAGGCTGTACTTGCGCTTTATGATAATCTTCCGGAACCTGGACGAAGTGGGCGATCGGGAGGCAAACTTGAGGAGACTATGATAAGCACCGTCACAGTCGCTAGTGACTTTGTGTTGGGTCAATGCTCCCCCGAAGTTTACGACATTGCTCTCAACATCTTCAAGGAGCACGTCATCAACTCACCTAAAGCGAACTCAGCAAGAGCTATTGGCCATCTTGCAGCATGTTTCGGCCGTGCAAATCCCCGCAAGGCGCTCAAGGCATTTTTACAGCCTTGTATGGAAAAGATCAAGACCGAGCTCAAGCATGGCGCCTCCTCCACCAGAACCACGTCGTCGTCGACGCCAATCGAGAGCGACAATACCTTCCATTGGTACTGTCTCTTGCTGCAAGGCACGCTACATATGGCAGCAGACGAGGTGATCAACACGACCTTGCCTTAGTGTTATCGAAGCTGACCCTCAGCATGTATCACTTTACAGGCATTGACGTACAAAGCAGAGCTGTTGGACCTTTTCTGTTTGATGCGAGATAAGTGTCTCACTGAACGTGGCTATACCTATGGAAGTCGTATGGTACAAGCTCTACTGGCATCGTTATGCTCAATTTGGGCGAGAGACGGTCGGTCTGCCAATCCCGAGGACTGGAAGGGCGAAGGTAAGTGATGACCCAGACTCGCTGCGTCGGCCGGCTCCTGACTTCAGGCTGTTGTCATGTAGAATACCAGAAACGTCCTCATCAACACTGGGGTCAGCTCCTCACAGCGACGGAGGTAAAGGTCGACTGGCATATTCCAAGTGAAGCCGAAGTCGAATTTGCTCTCGAAATTCTCACAGTCGTAGTTGAGCCAGCAATCGAGCGACTTGAGCAGCTAGCAGGCTCCAATCAGAGTGTCACGAAGGAATGGCGAAACGATTTTAACCGTTATAATTCACTCGTTCGTGGCGCTATGGCAGGCGTGTCTTCGTTGACTGCCGTTACAGAACCCGCAGAACCAGGGGAAGCAATCTCTGACATTGGGTGAGCGATAGCTATCAACGACTTGGTGTGTTATGTGGCTGAAAAATGGAAACAGGGACGAAGACCTAGAGTTTGTCAAGCACGCGCCACGGTGTCGTTATGGAGCAACCCTGCAGGATCCGAGCGACTCCCGTTTGCAGCACATCATCGGTCTAAAGACCAGGACTCAAGCCATGCTACATCAAGCTATAACATTGCTCACTGCCATCGATGACAAGTCTGAAGATGCCATCGATAGCATCAAAATGGCCATCTCCACTAGCAAAAACATTATGACCACCCATCCGATGGACAGGGCCTCATACGCCTCAATCAAGTGCGTAAAGCTTTGAGCAGTCTGGCGAATAGTCGAGCTGACGTGTGGTGTAAATCCTTCTCAGGGCAAATTTTACCTTCGCTCGGGATCTCTTCAAGTACACGGTTAATCAAAAGAAGTTCCCTCGTCTCGTCTGGGTCCGAAGAGCAAGCCTGTATCATGCCTCAAGACTGCGACTGAATACATTCTACCGGTCGAGAAGCAGGATGGACGATGCTATCATCAAGCAACTAGCGGAAATGACCATGTCCAAATACGTCAGTGTAAGGAAAGCTGCTCAGCGGGCTCTTGACTCTTTGACCCATCTCTATGACGGCACGAGGAGCATGCTATTCGGAACATACTTCGATGCATTGAAGCGTGAGTGCCCAGGACCGTGAATCGTGAATTGCGTCGCAGCAAGCTCACATCTCTTCAAAAATAGCCGGCAACGATCCTGATCGTATGAAGGGTGCTTTGTATGTGCTTGGCAGCAAGTCATTGTGAGTCTAATTGTTTGCGCACTAGAGGGCAGAGCCTGACATTCTAAATCTGCAGTGGTAATATGGCGATTCTAGACTGGACTATCGGCCCCACATATATCATGACTCTACTTGCATGTCAACATGAGCAAAAGGTGGAGGAAGGTTTCTCAGCTGTTCGAACTGCACAGGGGCTGATGAAATGTCCTTTCATAGCCATCAATACAACAGCTAGTCAAAAGCGTGACGGACGACTTCCTCATGAGGCTAGCGGAACCTTCGGTAGGGAAAATTAGTCTGAGTACTGCGTACGTTGAAGAGGCAGCTGACTGTCTAATTTGCAGACGATCAAGATGACCCTAACATCTGAAAGCAGTCAAGAAGCTGCGGCTGTTCTGGAAAGCCAGAATGCGAGGTCCGTTGACTCGGAGCTTGTGGAGCGCTTGTCGCAACACAATCAGAGACGCATAGACTCCAGAAACAGTGCATACGCAGACCTCATCCCCCAATTGTTGGCAGTGGCAAGAGATAAGAACAGCCATTGGCGCTACGTATTGACCGCCTCGGTAAGATAAAGCAAACTAGAGGCTTGCATGCTCCAGTAGAAAGCTGATTTTGACCAATCTATATACCATCGCAGCGATTCTTGAAAGCCCTCATTCGACGCGATCAGCCTCTCCCTCCCGATTTGTGTGCATATCTCGCGGACCAAGTGGTATCAGAATTACCCAAGCAAAGAGGAGTCGGCACAGTCAGTCTCACGAAGATCCTCCATTTCATCAAGCTGCGGACGTTCACGCACACGCCCGAAAATCTACTGCTCCATCGAAGCCAAAATCCTCTCAAGCGCAAGATAGATGTACCAAGCGACATCGACGACAGCTATACGGACTCCTTTTTAGCAACATTCAAGGAACCTTTAGCTGCTGATTCGTGAGTTTCCCGTCACGTTGCCCGCTGCCTGCAAAACCTCTGTCTGACACGTCACCATCCTGCATGCAGATTACTTGTGGATAAGCTTAACACAGGATGGCTCGCCTGGGGTAAAGCCTATCGGGCCTACGCCGTACCGCAGGAGAAGTCCTTCGAATGGGATCACGACTCTGCGGAAGCTCTTAATGTCATACGCGAACGCATTGTCTCGAAGTCTTTCTGGGAATCGTTTTTCCGACATCTGTCCCAGGAACACACCCGCGATTACCTTGCGTAAGCACCAAGATCGGCGTCCGAATCATTGTTCAGAAGAGTTAATGTGTGTTTACAGCCTCGACAATGTGACAGTCGTCAAGTCGATTTTCCAAATCTTCATGGATGAGCCACTCCAGGAAGTTCTACCATTGTTGGAGCAGCTCATGACGGACAATGACAGACATAAACAACGAGCGGCTGCAGAAGTCATCGGAGGTGAGTCCATGGGCGAGACACTCGCTTGCCGATGTCTGATAGATGGCATCTCCAGGTCTATTGCGCGGCCTCAAGCACTGGCCACTTGCAAAGCAACAGATTGTTCACGATTGGCTAGCCAGCAGATGGAGCAAGATTTTCGATAGCATCAATCTAGATACCCAACCAGCTTGGGAGATGCTGGTCGAGTATGTTCTTGGAACTCGTAAGCGAAAAGAGACTCGTGCAGCATGTACATAACTCATGTGCTTTCCTTTCCTGACAGGCGATCCTCGACGCAACGAGTCACTCGTCAATTTCCTCACAAGCTTGTCACTAGATGTAGAATCGTCGGAGGCCTTCAAAGAAGCTCGCAAGGGCTATCTATTGGGAAGCACCATGAGTGAGCGATATTTTCCTCGTGAACGCTTGTTCCTACCCCACTGAGCGACAATCGTCTCGACCACAGAATCACTTTCATGGCACTTCCAGCCTTGGTTACCGCAGTTTGTTGATCCGTTCTGGACTGCAATCACCTCCCCATACACGGAGGTGCGCATGGCTGTCTCCGACGATCTTCGCTTTATGAGCGAAGTACGGCTGCACCCATCTTTCACTTCGACGAGAGCGTTTTTGGAATCATGCGAAGGTCGCAAAGGCATGCGCCTCCTGAATGACGTGGACGAGGAGTACATCAGTCGTATCGACAAGCTCGTCAAGAACCTGGAACAATGGCGGTCTATCCGGAAGCCCTTCGCTAAAGATGCCGTACAGCCATATGACGCAGCCTGTCTCACCGTTTTGACCTGGCTCTGGTCCGGCATGAATGACTACCGCATCACCCCGATTTATCCCTTCGTGGTGCGACTGTTACCCGAGCTCATGCATATGCAAGATATACAAGACAATCAAGAGCTACAGCGCTGGGCACAAGTCGTTCTCGCTGCAATGGCCAGCTTGCCCTATCCTGGTCACTTGGTTTCCCCAGTTCTAGATGCTCTGCTAGGACAATTTAAGAGTAGCAGCTGGCGAACAAGATTAGCTGTGCTTCCATTACTGCAAGTATTCTTCTTCCACCAGCTGTTTTCCCTATCAGAGGACCAAATTCGCAAGGTCGTGGAAACTTTGCGGAAGCTGCTCAAGGATAATCATGTACGTAATATAAGATACCATCATTATTAAAAAGGATGGGCTGATTCAGTCCCTGCAGATCGAAGTGCGAGAAGCTGCCGCGACCACGCTGAGTGGCATCGTTCGTTGTTCGCAAAGAGACTCTGTACTCGCTTTCAAGGTGAGTTCTCAAGTACTGTCTCGATTACAACAGCATTCTGACCATTGCACATTTTAGGAAATTTCCTTGCGGAACATTCGGGCCACGCCGGTGCCGAACAAAAGGGGCTTGAACGAAGCCGATAGCGACGTCTTCCAGCAAAAGCTCCTTGAGGCTCATTCAGCAGTGCTGGGAGCGTCCGCTCTCATATCAGCCTGGCCATACGAGGTGCCGAGCTGGCTACCGGAACTTCTTATTGCGACTTTAAGCAAATTCAGTACGTCGCGAGCGCCGGTCTCGACTACAGTGAAGGACATGCTAGCACAATTCAGGAAGACTCACCAAGACACATGGGCAGAAGATCAGAAAAAATTTACGTCTGAACAGCTCCAAGACTTGTACGATTTCCAGGTCGGCACAAGCTATTATGCATAGTAGCCTTCCAGTCGCCTCTGTCCAGACAATGTCATGTCTCCAGTCCTTTGTCTGCACCTGTGTATCATAGATTGCATGCTACAAAAATAATCAAGGACATCATCGGTGCCAAAAGCGATACCGGTTTGGAGCTTGCTCGACACTTGGCTCTTGACTGACTGTCGCACGTCCAGCGCCTCGTACATCTGTCTTCCACTCCCAATCGCGGGCATCTAAGAAGAAAGCCACGTGTCAGTTTGTACACGACAGTTCTCAGGCTGAAAACATACGTGGGTAGTATACAGTAAGGCTTTGAAGCTCGAAGGTACCCTTGTCGTTCAGAAGCAGGACAGCAATTGCTTCTCCGTGACTGAAGTAGCCCTTCGGGGGCTTCGTCCTCATTCGAGTTACCGGAGGCGTATGTGAAGTCGTTGATTTACTGCTGTATGTAGACGGAAGCAACGAGCCGAAGACGCTGCCAAGCCAGCTTCCTGCATTGTCGTCTTGCGGCTTCTCCACGGTCTCCCTTGTCGGAGGTGTCGGAATCAGGGCTGTAGCATCCGACGGCTCTACCACAATAGGTCGTATCCACCTCTTGAAGCGATGCCAGTATGTTTCGTCCGATGGTCCATCAGGCGCCTTGCCCTCTACCGCGAAGGAGACCGTCATCTTCTCGCGACCAGTGGCGGAGTCCACAGACAACGTGCTGAGCACACGACGGTTGCGTCTGCCTCCGGACGTCTCTGCATGATATCTTATAGGCTCATTCAAGAGACTCTGGGTCTCTTTGTCCTTCTTTAGTATTTCGGTACACTGGTCGAAGATCTTCGTAGGTGAGTTGGAGGCGAACAGCTCGCTTGAGACTGCATAAATGATGAGGCCGCTGATGGTGATACCGAAGATGACAACCAGACTGAATGACACAACGTATGATTGAACATCAGACAGATGTCGCTACTCTTTCTATGCGACGAGGGAGACCTCGCGACTCACGCATTGGAAGAGTTGGTCACGCTCCGACCGATTCTCTCACCACCGCCCAAGTCCTGCCATGGTCGCCGTGGAGGAGCGTCTTGCGCAGGCTGTCCCATGGGGAATGGTCCTACATTCTTGCGCCGTGATGCCTGCTCAGCTGCTTCTCTTGCAGCTCTGGCCGGCTCTCTGTCCAGTATGAAATCAGGCGGCGGCGTCTTCCTCGCTGCGGCGAAGAGCGCAAAGCTCCGCGAAGAGCATCGTATTGAAGACGAAGCGAAGAGGTGAACGACTTGATGGCGACAGGGTGATAACGACATGTTGTGGGCAATGCGAAACTAAAGCAAGCAAGAAGCCCTGCTTTGGCTTCCTCGATCAGGTGGAATAGCCGGCAGCTCCGCAATCAAGTCAACGCATATACCCACCCAGACTGATGAGATGGAGGTTTAAGTGAGAGTCTAGAGACGTTACAGACCTTGCATAATGAATACAACAAACATGACTGGCTACTCTGCTCCTCTATTTAATGTGTAAATCCTTAAAAGTCAAACTGAACACTGCGATTGCCTGCAAAGAGTCAAATGAAAACAGGTTAGTACCGAAAGAAACTGCCTCCAAAGCTTGGATCCACTCACATATCCCACTAAAAGGCCCGTGACTATAGCCTGTCCCCAAAAGGCAGTCCTGAAAGGTCGAATGCTCTTCGCCGACTCCAAGGGTGTCGCGCGACCAGAGATAGGCTCCCTGTTGAGCAAGGCCTCACGTGAAGGGACCGCTGGTGGGCGGACGGCATAGACGAAAGGTGTGAATG
Source organism: Cystobasidium slooffiae (assembly GCA_019775285.1). Taxonomy (NCBI): domain Eukaryota; kingdom Fungi; phylum Basidiomycota; class Cystobasidiomycetes; order Cystobasidiales; family Cystobasidiaceae; genus Cystobasidium; species Cystobasidium slooffiae. The sequence goes on from JACWFZ010000015.1 coordinate 53,847, forward strand.
AGCCAAGGAGGAGATCCATCCACGGTAGTGTGGGCCAGCCGACTGTCATAAGGATGAACAGACCAGTCTGATATAGACCGCGCTGACCTTTGGAAAAGGCAACCGTGCTGCTGTAAAGCGAGTAACCGATGCTTCCAAGAATGCCCATAACAAGCAAAAGATGTGGCCATCCATGTGTTCCAACAGTGACGGATGCCAGGCGCTTGAAGATGGATTGTATGTACTTTGGATTGCGTTCCAAGCGCTCGCCTGGCTTCTGCGATTGCCAATATGGTTGAGGGGCGCGGCAGAGGAAGCTTGGAATCATGCTGCGCACAAGGCCAAGCACGATGTAGGGTGCCTTAAAGACTTCGGACCGAGCGAAGCCTCTCGCGGATGCGTCGCCTGAAAAATAGAGACGTCAGCTGTATGCTTGGACCTTATCACTTGAACACGACTCACCATTGGGCATATTGGAACAGAAGTCGTGTAGACGCTCAGAGAGGATCATGGCTAAGGCGGCCCACAACATCATGTTCAATTCGCCAATTGCTGCGAAAAGGAAATAGGTCAGTCTGGTGTTCACTGTAAACTTAGTCAAAATCACGTACAGAGAGCAGGAACAAGGAACTGAGCAACAGCACAAACGGTGATTCGATGTCAGCAAAAACTTGCATGATGTGCGTAGCAAAAGTGCACAAGCGTAATACTCACGCCTCCGAGAGCCAACGAAACGGGCAAAGCTATGCTGGCCAGCGCCACGATGATGCTGAGAAACGGTGCGATAGCTCGTCCAAAGCCACGAACACGCTCGGAGAAGGACTGACAAAGGCGCGCAGGTCAGCAATGTGATTGCGCACGGAAATAGGGAAAGCCACGTACAAGATGTGCTATCTGGAAGCTGAAGACAAAGAACCCGAGACGCGCACCAGTCTTGAAGTGAGCAAGTGCTATGAGGAATTCGCAGTTAGACTTGACAGTACGAGGGAAAGCATGCGCTCTGTACATACCTCGGTCGACTCCCTGGCGGAGGTGTTTCGAGAACGAGTCCGGTACCAAGCTGAAAGCTAGCGGTTCATCAAGGAACAACGTTGAGTAACCCTTGCCTTTCAACAGTAGATTCAAGCGCTTGTCTTCGATGGATGACCTGGTCGGGAAGCCACCGACATCATCGATGGCAGTTCTGCGTACTGCGAAGGCCGACCTTGACGCTTCAACAGGTTCAACAAAGTTCAGGAAAGTAGCGAAGGAGGATGAGAGCTTCTTTGGAAGGTTGTAGAAAGCGGATGGACTCTGCACAAGAGCAAGTAGAGGGTCGTTGATCATATGTGGCAGTAACGCTCGCAACATGCCAGGCTCAGGAATAGACTATGCGATTTATGCATCAGTAAGCAGGGAGACAATGCAATATATCGTGAAAATCAAGGCTCACCTCTGCTTCCAGAATGACTGCATACTGGCCGGCAATGCGACCTTCCGCACGGGTTTCGGAAAGACCAAGGTTGATAGTAGATGACTTGGGCCAAACGCCGCCTCTAGGTGTCTTAGCGTATGGACTTCTCTGATGGTAGGTGACATAGATGGCGCGAAGGTTGGAGTACTGCTCAACCTGATATTTCAAGATTTCGGACTTGCTTTCATCGATAACCAAAACTCGAAGCTTGTCGACAGGCCAATCCAAGCGAGCGGCGGCGACGACCGCGTCCATCACCATACCGGGATCTTGACCAGTGGCTAGAACCAAGACGTCCACGTTCGGCAGTGCGAAATCGTATTTGAGCAGGAGACGAGGCTTGGCTTGGAAGTTCATCGTGCATAACTTGTAGATTGCTCGAGCGCCTGATGGAAAGCAAGAGGAAATGTCAGATACTGACTATGCAAGGTAACAAGGTAAGCTATCTAAAGCAACTCACCGGTCCACAACGCAAATACCCATTCGAAGGCATAGAACAGCCACGCGGAAACGAAAGGATTGCCAGTGGCGTTATGAGCTCGGATGATAGACTGAGCACGGGTATAAAGATAGAAATTGGTAGCCACAGCCGAAATGAGGAAAGTGAAAGGAGACAAGCGAAGAAGCATCTTGCCAAGAGGAGTGTATTTGTCATTGTCGAGCTCGACGATATTTGGACTTGGTTTGGCAGGCATAAACTTTTCAGCCGAGTACTTCTCGCTCATTGGAGTGTTTGCACCGGAGGAGAAAGGTGAAGTGCCCTTCTCGTTGCTTCCAGATTCGAGGGAAATGCTTTGTCGGATGCTGTTGCGCGGCTTCATTTGCAGACGTGCTCGCCACTTAGAACAGAAGCAGTCGTAAGCATATCACTATCAAAATCCTTTCGAGAAAAGCTTCCACCTACGTCGACTTTACCCGTAACAGGATCGCGAGGAACCGTCGAGGGACGTCTGTCGGGAGAAGGCAGCTTTTCGTCTGACGAGACGGAAAGTGGACCAAGGAAGGTAGTGCTGTACATGGTAGGCATAGCGTTCGAATCTGCAGGGTTGGGACTGTCACCACCATGCTCGCTACCGTCTCGGGGATCTTCAAAGCTCATATCGCCAAGATCTGCGTCTGTATCGAAGTGCTGGCTCAGCGCTTTGAGAGCTCTTGCGGAGTCGCTGACCGCCGGTGGGGAGTTGTTTAAGTCTGTAATCGGATACCAAGATGCTTTGCGTTCGTTTGCAAGGCTCGCGCGAGCCTCGAGAATACGCTGCAAGACGTAGTAGAGTCAGCTAGACAGTCCAGGCTGCACAATCCAGCTTGTGATACGTTGTGAGACTTACTGAAGTCACGTCGCTCGGAAGAGGAGGCTCGAAGCCAGCTGCCATTGCTTTGCCAGTGTTTCCTCCCCCCGACATGCCGGGTCTATAATCCTCAGGGTTGACCATCGAAGCTTTTCTAGATCCATATCCAGGATCAGCAGCAAAGCGGGACGTTTGCACTAGAGAACTTGAATAAAGCGTTCTGACGGACGGTCTGCGGAAAGGGTGTCTGAACTGAATATCCCCGCCGAGATCACCTGTGCTTGCTGGTCGAGGCAATTCTTCTTCTTGTAGACCAAGTCCGACTTCCGTAGGGCCTACTTCGACGGTTTGTCGACTTGTAGGCCTTGAGCATGGCGAGAGCTCTTGATTGGTTTCCGCTTCATTGCTTTGATTGGCAATTCCGCTGATGGAATACTTGAAGAAGTCCGGCCTGATTGGAGGTGGTTCAGATAACCTGGCTGGGAAGGTGAATTTGCTCAAACTTGGTCTATGCTTGACTTTCTTCTCCTCCGAATGCGGCGTGGCGTCGATGGGTTCCCCAGTCATTGAGCTGATCCGAGAGCGAGGAGATACAGGATCATGTGCCCAACTTTCTGGTCTTGTGGGCTGCTGCTCAGTCACAGGCGTGGTAACCGCCGATGTGGGATCGCTGCGCGGCATCGTTCTTCGTTTCTGTCTTGCTACAGTATCTGTGGTCGATTTTCCGATTGACTGGGTGAACGTGCTGGAAAAAGTAGGGACAGGTTGGCTCATCTCGTCAGCGGCATTCCAGATAGGACAAGAAGACCGACCGGAGTGAGAACTCACTGTTATAGACCTGTATTCGCGTCTACGCGGTACTGTAACTTGCAGTCACCTTAATGGACCAGTCCCAGCAGATGGTTGGCAACCTGGCGAAACTTGCTCTCAAGCTCCGAACAGTTGACTACAGGTACTACCAGACAAGGTACCGATGTAGATAAGAGGTGTAGGGAAGATAAGTTGTACGAAAGGGTTGATAGAGGAAGAAGAGAAAGAAGAGAAAAAGAAGAAAGAGGCTGACCGTTGAAACGCTGTAAGATCGCAATATCGGAGAAAGCAGACCGTCGAAGCAATTGCCTCCCGAATCTTTGAAAGTAGTGATGGTGTAGGGAGGGGATGGGTCCAGGCTAATGGCTAATGGACCATCTCGGAAGGTGATTCGTGACGGCACACTGCACAATTAAAGGCGCGGACAGTTCAGCCTCGCGCATGGCAAGGGTGGAGTGCCGCCAATCATCATTGCTATAGGATGACTGCTCCATGGAGGAGCCAGTATCTGGCCTAATCAGTACTAATTCATTCTTCAGTGAAGTTGGGTGAAAAAAGGATCGCTGGTTACTTATTACGGCAGTACTTGGGTGCCTCGTGCCTCGTTTTCGCCCTATCCGATGGAGGCTGAGCTTGTTGGGACTAATGCTATTCAGCAATCACAGCTATTGAAGTGCAGAATACGAAGATGCAACCACCTTCCGAATCCGTCGAAAGAGGCGAGCACTGGCATTGAGGGTGATCGAGGTCCAGCCTTTGAAGCTTGAGCTTGCTGGTGATTTGGCATCAAGGACAGGCACGGCAGAGCAGCCCGTATCTTGCTGACTGGACTTGTGTCCCATCATTATAGACCTGTACTCTTGTATCTGATAGTGATGGAGGTGGATGCAAGTCGCTGTAACTCGGTGGCGTCGATTGGCCGGCATGAAAGCTGACAGGCGAGAAAGCAACTTGGACGATGATTTGCACAGTGCTTCAATACCAACGACACCACTGAATACGACTGCTCATACACCATGCAGCGCTCAGTAGTAGCCAGCACGAGCAAGGTGCGTCCTCGTTCCGGCTCAGTGTGATGTATACAGGCCCAAGCTGACCTTCGATGTCCGTCAATCCCACACACACAGCTCCTCACACGCAGTCTGGCCACAGCTGCTTCATCAGCAAGTTCATCAGGAGCAAGCACTACAGCAGCAGCATCTTCCAGTAGAAGCAGAGGCTCTCTCGCAGATAAGCTCGCCGCCGGACCAAACTTGGACGACTTTATAGCTGGCAATGAAGATCTCGTTGAGGCGGCAGCGGCAGGACCGAGCAGGGTATCGATGGGCAACACGTCACAGTGAGCAGGAGACCTCATGAATCATCAGTTATGTAGGATAGTGCTTACCGTATGATACTCCCAGCACCCGTCTGCCGAAGTATCTAAAGACCACCATCCCAACCTCGTCTTCGTACAACAAGATCAAAAACGATCTCAGAGGACTCAATCTGCATACAGTATGCGAAGAAGCGAGATGTCCCAATATCGGACAATGCTGGGGAGGTGATAAAGGTGATGCGACTGCAACGATTATGGTGAGCTAGCTTTCCCCCTTCTGCTTATCGACAATAATGTAAGAGAACCACGAACTGAAGCCATGCTGCTTGGCGCTTTACAGCTCATGGGCGATACTTGTACTCGAGGTTGCCGCTTCTGCGCTATCAAGACTGCAAAGAAGCCACCTCCTTTGGACCCTCACGAGCCTGAGAACACTGCCGAAGCTATCGCTCGCTGGGGTGTAGGCTACATTGTCATGACAAGCGTGGATAGAGATGGTGAGTTGCTTACGAGCCTTGCAGCATATACGCGGATGATTTGCTTATGCTCGCTGGACATACAGACCTTGCGGATGGAGGAGCAGCGCACTTTGCAGACACCATTCGACGTCTCAAGCAGAAGTGAGTAGTCCTGCATCTGTCTCCTCGATTGCATGTCGAAGATATTGACGCTGTGGTTCCGCTTCAGATCACCACACATCCTCGTTGAAGCATTAACAGGCGATTTTCAAGGAGATAGAGACTGCGTAGCGCAAGTTGCACAATCTGGGTTGGACGTGTACGCACACAATATGGAAACAGTCGAAGCACGTACACCGTTCGTACGCGATCCCCGCGCTTCATTCCGTCAATCCTTGAAAGTGCTTCAAATGGCGAAAGAGGCTCAACCGAACTTGATTACCAAAACATCACTCATGTTGGGCGTAGGAGAAGAAGATCATCAAGTAGAAGAGACATTACGTGAATTACGCAACGTCAATGTCGATGTCGTTACTTTTGGCCAATATATGAGACCTACGAAGAGACATATGAAAGTACATTCATACGTATCACCGGAGAAGTTTGATCACTGGGCTAAAGTTGCTGAAGATATGGGATTCTTATACGTCGCTTCTGGACCCTTGGTTAGAAGTAGCTTCAAAGCGAACGAACTACTCAAGAGCTCCGCTGGCAAGAGGTTATTGAAGGGATTAGGTGGACGAGATCGCGGATTGGAAGTTGGATCACAACCTCTGTCGACGGCAGCTTCCGAGCAAGCAAGCCTGTAGGAGGGTCATTACATAGCATCTGTAACAACAACGATCACGTATATGTGCAATCCACACGTTCTTTTCTTGATTACATTCTTCACACTATTGGTAGAGACTGCCGCCGTTTTTCGCGTAGATACTCTAATTTGGCTTCATCCGTCTTGCGTTCCGACATTCTGCAGCAAACGCATGGTCAACCATCAAACATGTATATAACTTCAACTACTACGCAGACAACTCACTGCTCTCTCATACATCCTTGCATCGCGCGCCACTGCTTGCCACACGTCCACACGACACTGATGGTCCTGCCTTGAGAGCAAGCTGCGAAGTCTGTTGCAAGGCGAGTTGCTCAGTTTTCTAATTTGGTTCTTTGACTGTGCTTGGAGATACTCAACTCACCCCTCACTATCTCATCGCACGTCTTGAGTGCTTGTTTCTTGAGATCTTTCAAGATCGTTTCTTCCTATGGGTGGATAGGTATTATGGCAGGAAGTCAGCTAAATAACGGCTGACCAGATGTGAAGCTGGGACAATTACACACCTCTCTTCTAGATAATGCATTCATTGTAGCACACAGTATGTTGGTCCGAACGATGAAAGCTTAGCAGATGTTACCTCGCAATTTCACGGACTGCCTCGTAGGGGATCGAGCTTTTGCCTGTTCACACCGTCTGTATGCCTTCTTGCTTCTACAGCTACAACTACAACAGCAGTTCATACAGACACATTACTACATTACTACCGCACACACTGGCTAGTCCTCTCACGCTGGTCACTGGTGCATTGCAGATAGAGGAGTGCGAGTCGGCGAGGTGAGATTGCGATATTCCTCCTGCCTATGCCCAACTTTTATCACAGTAGCTGGGTTTCCAGAGATCTTGGGCGAGAAAGCTCCCTACATAACACAGCATACTGAAGCAATACCTCCTTTTGATCTTCACAGTTGATGCTCAGACGCTGTCGCCTATGCGCGAGACAACTCTCAAGCTCGCGTTCTCTCGCTCTTTCAGCTCGCCATAGGCCAAAAGATAATCTCTACCAAGCAGATGCAGATGCAGCATCACCGCCGTCGGAGCCAGTAGCTTCTACATCAAAGCATGTGTTCGTCGAGCCGAGTTGGACGTCTACATTACCACGATGCTTGCAGCGGAGGAGAAATCATTCAACAGCTGCGACTGCAACTCTGCATACACAAGAAGCTAACGAGAATCGATTCGAACATGACTTCGGCAAGGCATTGTTGAAGAAGCCTAGCAATACCACGAGCTTATGGAAGGGAAAATCAAGAGCTGTAGAACCTGATGTACCTCCATCAACGTTGGAAACACCAAGTATAGCAGCTTCAGAGCAACTAGAATCATATTCCAGAAATGAAGACTCCGCATCGGCGCAACAGCCGATACCTCCAGCAGTCACTATTGACCCTTCAATAGCTGCAATACCCGAAATACGAGAGTCAATACAACATTTTGATAAGCTCATCCAAGAAGGAGACTTTATTACATGCTTTCTCGCAATTGTTGAAAGCTGTTTGTACAGTTCGCAAACGTCTGGACCGTATGCAAGCGAAGAAATTAGACATCGCATACAACGCATGAACGTCGCATTTTCAAATCATCCACGGACTTCTTCACTTCAATCCCTGTTATTACGTCACCCTCAGACCAGTCAAGAACCTCCGCCTCTTGAGATTGTCGTTCCTCTTGCCTTTCGAGCCGTGCTAGAGCAGGATGCATATCGGCACTGGAGAGTACGCTTACAACAAGTACTCAAGCGAGCAATCCCTTTTCTTATATCCAATTCACGTGAAAGCGCCGATGTTTGCCTGGCAGCTGTCATGGCAGAGTTCAAGATTCAACGGCGGTGGGAAAGCATAGAACAAATTGGCAGATCAGCACATTCAGCCTTCGGCCGATGGACACTCGCAACCTTAGATCCCTACCTTGAAGCTATTGACCAACTAGACCGGCATAATCTCGCACCCACACTCGATTCTCTTGATCCTTCACTCCAACCTTTCCCACAACATCGAACGTACAATTATCTTCTCAAATGCCATCTCTCTAACCGCAATCTACCAGCTGCCAAAGCTGTACTTGATGCTATGATAGCTGCTGGTCGAACTCCCGATAGGACAACCTTCGAATTTGTCTATAGTGGTTATAGATCTATCGGAGGCTACTCTACCTTTTTAGACGATGCGAAGCAACTCAAATTGGCGCCTACTCGTGAACTTGTTAATCAAGTACTGGAGTCGCTTATCAACGAAGAGGGTGTCTCCGCTGGCGTAACAGCTGTAGAGTCATTACCAGCAAAGGCCGAAGAGCGGGTCAACGCTGCCCTTACCAGTGGATCCTCTACCACGCCTATCGACTATATAATGGACGGCTCTACAGCTTCTCATAGCTACAGTGTCACATCGCAGACGACTACAACAGAGGTAGATCTGCCACCGGATAGATCAACCTTTGGCCTGATGGTGCGCGCGTACACCGCAGCCGGCGGATTTGAAAAAGCACTCGATACATACACAGAAATGCTCCAAGCTGGGCACGCGCCGAGCGCTTTCACGCAATCCGTCTTAATCGCCGCATACAGTAAGATGACGCGAGAAGCTCCACAGAGTCCAACAGCTTCTCGCATGACGGCGTTGCTCGGTTTCAAAGATGTGCCGTCAAAGGCACACAGCAAAATTTTACGGGCGCGACTGCCAAGTTTGCTGCGTAGCGAAGGTGTCGCAGGCGCTCTACGTATGCTTACCGAGATGAACACCCAAGAAATCCGCATAGACGACCGCTCTGTCTCGATCATCTTCAATTACCTGGCCAAATCTGGGCTCGCAAGTCCTTCTGATCTGAGTCAGCTACTTGTCAAATTACGGCGTGCTCATGGATCAAATTATAAAGTCTCAGATGTCAACATTCTTATTCAAGAGTTCATTGAGGAAGAGGCCCGCACACCTGCTAGGCAACAGCTACAGCCACTGGAAATACCGTTTTCTCCGAATCCAGTCCACAATGCTACCGCTGCAACTCGGTTTCATTCGATAGTTGAGAACCTCTCGTCACAAGGCTCTCGACCTGATGGATACACGATGATGCTCATCATGAAGCGTTATGCCGATAGTTGCGGCTCGCCACGTAAACTGTGGGACTTCTTCAAGTTTCATTTCCTAGAGCAAGGTTTCAAGCCGAATGCATATCATGTCTCGGCTTTAATGATCGCCTTTGTGAATGCTGGAGATGTATACGGCGCACGTAGAGCTATGGAGAGGGGTATTGCTCTAGGTGTGCGGCCCACACTGCAGCACCTTACGATACTCATGAAGTTCTTCATCGACTCCCAAAACCCATCAGCGGCAAGACAGATCCTTCGCGAGATGGACGAATGGCAATTACCAGTTGACATCAAGGTGCTGGCGACTTTAGCACATCATGAAGCCAAAACCGGGCATTCACAAGAACTACTTGCGATTGAAAATGAAGCAAGAGCTAGATTTCCGGAAGAGAAATGGCCTAATCTAATCTTTGAGACGCTCAAATTCAGATGTCGTTTGCAAAGGAGGGAGACATACGATGCCCTGCAGATCCTCACCAGACTGATCGAAGAAGAAGGTCTAGTGCCCGATGATCATCTAGTCAGCTCAGTTCTCAGTGCCTGGCGTGGGGCTAGGAGTGCTCTCAATAGAGTTGAAGAGGGTAAAGGTCGAGCGAAAGGAGAAGCGGAAAGTCTGGCCCAACTGGCCAAGACCGTGAAGAACTTGGTCCGTAGCCGTGCCAAGCCTGTGGACCGAAAAAGAGAACAGGCACAACCGGATGGACAGATGAAGGATTTGCTAAAGTTGCTGAATTTGAATAGAGAGATAGCAGGAGATTACGATATTGACGATTATGCAAGACCTGAGCAGCCTGCACTGTCAGCTTCCACCCGCAAGCATAAGAAGAAGAAAGAGACCCAACAACCGCAGCCGCAGTGTTGACGCATCCATACTATCCTTTGTCATAGTCCTTATACCCTTGTCGTAGCATAGCAGTCGTCGTTATACAGCGTAGCAACAGCATCATGAAATGCCCAATGAAAGAAACAGCAAAAACAGGCTAAAAACAACAAATTCAAGACTAGCACTACCGACATCCCTATCACGGATACATATTTACTGACTGATACAGCTCGGCTACCCGGTATCTTGGCTACATTGGGAAAGCGGTCCAGTGTTCCCTCTATGTTTAGGGTCTAAGCTTGCGTTTCAACTGCCATGGCAGGAGGTGCAGGTGTGGGTATAGCATCGAGCTTAGCCTTTGCGACTTCCACATCTCTCATATGATCTAGTAGATCAAGAGCTTCCTCTACACCTTGCTGTTCGACTTCCACAATCTTGCCATCTTTATCCATCTGCTCATCTTTTGCGCACTGCGTTCTCTTCGCGACCACACTAGCCAACATGTCTAGATTCGCGTAGCCAATATTGGGATGCTCACGTAGTGTAGCCCAGGCGTCTGAGCAAGGGATCATAGCATGAGGTATCTCATCACGCGCACTCGAGTCTCGGCGTCGTATGGAAGGCATGCTGACGTGCGAAGATGCGGATGCACTTGACTGTGAGAAGGCATCTCCAGGAGTGCCTGAAGGAACCGTATACGGCGAAGCTTGTCTAGTGGACATTGCTGAAGTCGAGGCAGATGGAAGAGTGGAGGTAGTAGAGTTCGTTACTTCGTTTGAGAGGGGTGAAGGGCGATTTGGGCAGTTCGTGCAGTTGCCATTTGCGCAAACAGAGTTGCTCAAAGCAGAACAGAAAGCTTGTCCAGCACTGAGGGACCGAAACGAATCAAAAAATCGTCAGTCACGCGTCTTGACGGCATTTCAATGCAGATGTGTGCGTGAAACAATAACTTACGGATCATCAGCACACGCAAGACACGTTTTTGGATCACCTGAACAAGGCAATCTCGAGCCAACTTTTATGAGCTTCCTTCGCAATGCGACACCAGCAGCAGCAGCAGGATGTCGTTGCTGAACGGGCGTCGATGTCAACTCTTGCTGCTTCGACAAGTGCGTTTGAGCGGCTTGCTGATGCTGTTGGCGTTGTGGACCTTGACTAGTATCGATACGCCAGACCTGACCCGCTGCGATGCCCCTCTTTGGCAGTCGTAATCGTACACTGGCTGATCCGGTTGGTATACTGCCGCTAAGGCTAGACGGTGAAGAAGATGAAGATGAAGGTATTCTGCTACTCGAGATACGAGAAGGAGGTAGAGGCGCCAACTTGTCTTCATCCTCTCTCCTACTATTATTGCTGGCAGTAGCAGAGGCAGCAGCAGTGATGGAGCGTGGTAATGACGTAGTATATTTATTGATCTTCCGCAAACCAGCTTCGGCACATAAACAAGCACCACTGGTGGATTCAGTACAGAAACCGCATCTGTCCATTTCGGACATGCGCGACGACGAAGGTAACAAGTTGAGATCTTCAAAATTTGGTTCTTCTTCTTCTTCTCCTGCTGCTGCCTCGTGTCGCATATGTTCGTGCTGTATATCTCCTTGACCTCCGCGAAGACCTATATCCGAACATATACAGCTCACACCGGTATTTGAGTCGCATAAACCACACCCGTGACTTTGTTGCTGTTGCGAGTGCTTGTGGTGGGTTGATGAGATATGAGGTGATCTCATCTGGCCATAATTCGAGTCCATAGGTGAAAGACCAAGTGGAACAGGAGGCGAAGGGGGTATGTATGAGGATGTAGATGCAGCAGGAGATGGTGTAGCATGCATGCCCATGCTCATAGTAGGTGAAGGTATGACGATAGCAGCTGGAGATCTAGATGCATGATGATATGGAACTGCAGTCATAGATGTAGCAGCTGTAGAGTGTGATAAAGCCGAAGCTAGGGATATAGTAGAGGTACCGCTTCCACTTGCTGTAGCATTTGCATAATGAGCAGTAGAAGAGCTTGAAGCATTCGAAGAGACGGATTTGGTACGTTGTCGTTTAGCACCCCTACCCAGGGTAGCACTGTTTGAAGCGGCTAAATCTTGTGATGCTTTGCGCGTCAGAGGTGGAGGTGGATTTGAGGTAGATGGCGAAGAAGCACTGTTTCGAAGCGTTGTCGTTGCAGCAGGCGATCCAGATGATGAGAGTTGACCGGATTCATAGAGTGCTAATTTCTTTCGCAATTCCTCGTTTTCGCGCGTAAGAGCTGCATTCTGCTCGGAGTATGTCTTTGCGAGGCCCTGTAAATCATAAAAATCAGACTTTGACTTACCAGGGTTCCGGCCACTATGCTTGGAGTACACCATTTACCTGAAAGAAACTCGCTCGTTCACCATCACCTTGCTCATAAGTCCTCACTTTAGCTTCTAGTTCAGCAATATATTCCTGTTTGCGTTCCCTTGAAGCTTTCTGTTTCGTGCGGTTGATGGCCTGTGTGTATGTACGGTACCCGTATATCGGAAGGTCATGAAAGACACGCAGAACACGCGGATCGAGGCGGTCGGGAAGTCAGCAGAGCAACAAAGTGACTTGAGTGAGCACATACCTTCTCCGTCTCTTCTCCTTCATCATCGTCGTCCTTGTCGTATACCTTTGCAAGCGATGGCGATGCCGACGACGCACCCGCTGCTGCTGCTGCGAGGTCCTTCTTGCTCTTCCTGCCCGGCTTGGGACGCGGCGGGAGGACCCACTGGCGGAAAGTTGCAATCAGTGAGAGGTGACGACTTTGGAATAGGTGGATCACGACGACTCACAGTCTTACTGGCCTTCATGGAGGTAGTGGAGGTCATCGAATTGGACATTGCACTTGCTGCTGATGGGCGTGCCAGCGCTATTGCCATCCAGGCAAGTCCACGCCGGGTTGAGGGAGCTGCTCTCTCTCCAGGGCGCGCGCGGTCCACGAAGGGAGTGTGAATGTATACGTGAGACCAACGATATATATCACACGACAATGAAGGCTGATGCAAAGAATAAGATGAGGTATGTATGTTTTGTTAAAATGAATAAGCGGAGGAAGAAAAAGGAAAGAATCGAATCACCTAGGCTCTACTACTGATTTGATCAAAGAGAAATCAGATCAGATAACTCTGCCATGCCGCTGTTCTTTCGTGATTGGCCAGCCTGGGGTCTGCGCGAAACGGCGCAATCGGGTCACCCGAAAACGATGAGTCTCACCTCTTTTTTCCTGGCAGAAGCTTGATTACTACTTTCGTAAATACCTTACACACGCGCAGTCAAGCGTGCGAGAAGGCCTGGCTGGCTGGGGCCTGTTGAAAGGCAGGCAGTATGGATTGATGCTTTGAAGCGGCTTTCTCGGTCATCTCATATAGCCTTCTTCACCCACTACACTGTATTCACTTCCACAGCAGAAGTTCCTGGGAATGCTACACTACGGTAGTTGCTTGTCTTGCATATACCATAGCCAGCTCTTGCCTGCTCCGCAGAAGGGTGGGCTGTAAGAATTGCCCTGGCCGCGCGATCGAGTGACTTCAATTTTGGCCGGTTTCCTTCTTCTTCTCTTCAGCGTGCACTCTATTCTCACGCCGCCTTGCGTTTCATGCACGCGACTATTTCAGCGAACAACAGCAGCAGCAGCAACAATAATACACAAGCAATGCTGATACGGTAAACTCTACCTAGACAGCAGCAGCAGATCACCCATGTCCAGCATGTTCGGGAGACCTGCAAACTCGGGCACTACGCCTACATTGGGCACGCCTCAGCAGAGAAGTCAAGCAAGTGCAATGAAGCAGGTACAGATATCCCATCGACAGAGGCAGATATGTGGGTCAATCCTTTCTATTTCATCATTCGAGAACAGCTAGAAAAAGCTGAACCTGCCTGATGCTTACTTCCTTGTCTCGTCGCTTTCGCTTCTGTCTTTTTCTTGAACAGTCTCAATGCTAGCCGGTGGAGTATCGAACAGACTACTGCTCTCCCTCCGCTCGGGCATACCCAAAGAAGTCGACTATGCACTGGAGCTCTTCCTCCAATACTCGTACACCGACGCCGCTTCCATCCCATTGGATGTCCTTCCTGGGCTCCCATCTGCATTACTCGATATCGTCCGGCCAGGCCCAGCAAAGGACGAAGAAACCCTACGCAGACGCAAAGAAGCCGGCTTGATACTGCGCAACTTCATACTTGAGGGAGGGCAAAGAAGTGTCGAAAGCGTCAGGCCCTACGTTGATTTCATGTATGAAGTCCTTGTAGAGGTGATCGAAGAAGCTGAATCCGTCAACAATACTACCGAATTAGTACTTTACATGCTTGACATGGCTGAAGTATACGCTTCAACGTGTACTCTACTTCTTCCTCCTTCGGATATGGATGTCCCTCTTTGGAAACAAATACCAGCTCAGAAACTATATACCCTACTTGCAAGAATGGCCCAGTCAAACGATAGAGCTTTAATCATAGGCTCATATACTTTACTTGGCGGATTAGCAATGAACAAGAACAATAATCCAATATTCTCATATCGCGCTATCGATCCTTCAACAAACGAGGTATCACCTCAATGCCCATCAACAAAGCTTTTAACCAGAGCAATCACTTTATTACCTCTCAACGACGCCGAAATACTCCTTCCAATACTTGAATTCCTATATCAACATACCTCAATACCTTCTAATTCACTACGTCTACTCCAAACTACAAACATGAAACAAGTCATAAGATCAGTTATTTCACATCTACGGGAAGGAGCGAAAGAAGAAACTGTAGAATACGATATCATTCAAGCTTCTTCGTCATCATCTTCATCAACTCCTGGCGGTTCTTCGAAACAAGGACAGAACTATAGAGGTAAAGCTATGAGAGAAGCTCTGATTAAAGCTTATCCTAGTCTTGATAATAAAGAGAAAGAAATGCCAACTCCGAAATATACACCTGAAGAAATCGCGGCTTTCAAACCTATAATGTCGGAAGATGCCGTGCAGAGTATCTTATATAAGCCTGAACCTCAGAGAGCATATGAATGGTGAGTCGGAAATTGCGCGTGCATACATGTGATGAACCTTGACGAGGTTCCGAAGCAAGTGCTGACTCTGCCCTATTGCTCTGACAGGATGAAGACCGTCTTTGAAGCAGACCCAGAAGGCGAAATCACCCAAGTCAGTCTATGGCATGCGTATCAAAAGCAATTCGAGCGCTATGACGCCGCGATGAAGTCCGGTACAATACCAGGGATGATGTCAGCAGCAGATGTGATTAAAGGTACACAAGAAGCTTTCCCAACTGCATCACCTAAACAAATTGAAGATGAAGCAAGAAACAAGAAATTCGTCATTAGTGGAATAAGAGTTAGACCTCCCCCTCCTGTTCAACTTACACCAGCTGAAAAAGAAAGGGAAATTTGGAGATGTAAATGGATCAACTGTCCTTATGCTCAGAATGGTCCGTTTGAAGATGCTCAAGCTTTATGTGAACATTTGGAAAATGTGCACGTGGATCATCATGCACTACAGGGCGCTCAGGCGTGTCAAGTTGAAGGATGTGGACAAACATGTGAAACAGCTAGGCAATTACGTTTCCATCTGCGGACGCACATTCCTTCAAGAGTACCCTCATCACCATCTGCACCACCAACGTTAGCACACGCAGCCGACGCACTCGATAGAATGACGACCTTCTTCACCGAAACTCGTCACGTCCCACAAACGGTTCAAAATGAATTCGCCGCTGGTATAGGTTTCGTATCAAGTTTAGTAGTGCGAAATTGTGCACGTGCAACAGTCTCAGCTGCACAGAAATATAGAAGAACATCAGGTAATGGCGATTTAAGCGGTATTAATAATGACGGATCATCTACATCAACATTAACAACTTCAGCTAGAACTAAGAATGCCGCCCTTGATAATGAAGAAGATGATGTTGAAAGGAGGAGAATGTTCGGTTTCTTGACTGGAAGTTTAACGGATGATAATACTGAAGATAAAGATGCGCTAGAGGCTTCGAATAGTGGAACGAGTGATATCACGCTTACTGGAGAGCAAGTCAAGAATGCAGTCAGTGCTTTAGTCAATGTCGAAAGTGAGATATTGGCTGTCAATGCTGCTAATAAAGCACTGGCTGCATACTTGACGGAGACACTGTTGTGTATAGAAGACGCTAAGAAGGCCGTTGACGGGTTATTGTAGGCTTTACATGCTGTCCAGTAATCGTCAATCAACCGCGCAAATAGAGACACTATGCAAAGTACGAACGCCTTCTGGTAAAGACGCGGCAAAAGTCCGCCACTCGGCAGTAGCTTCTGAAAGGCGAGCGCTGTCAAGTCACGACCTTGCACTTGAACTTGCATCCAACTGGTAAACACCTATAACAGTACATCAAAGTATCGAGGAGGAACGGCAGAGAGTCCCAAAACTTTAGCTGAGCACTGGCCACTCACGATGGACCTGTCTCAGGCGACTCCTCGGACTCGAGCTGCTTTGACGAGACAAGAGCAGCAGGTCATCAAGCACAGCAAGGCGGGCGTCGAGCGTTCCATCAACCGGCAAGACATTCTAACAGAAGACGAATACATTGAGGGTCTAGAGAAGATCATAGCTAGAGACTTCTTCCCACTTGTCAGCGAGCGCCTCCAGCAGAGGGAACAAGAACAAGAGATTCTAGCTGGATTCAATTCGCAAGATCCTGATATTATTGAGCGTAGTGTTAGACGAATGGAACATTTAGCTAATAACGACCCTGCGTGGAGTGAAAGGATAAGTAGACGGCGGAATGTGGGAGATACACCTCGTTTTGATAGCGTTACTCCAGCTGGACGAAGTATATATGGCGAAACTCCAGTGGCGTCCACATCAAGTCATCAATCTCGCTTACCACAAGCTCGTTACGATGCTACTCTGTCATTAGATGACTATCAGGCCAAATATACATCAGAAGACAATGCTTCGTTTGCTCAGATCATGGATGACGAGAACGTGAAACGACGTAGTCGGTACTCATGGGCCTACCAAGCGGAGAAGAAAGCAACGGATAAATCAAGAAGAGCTATCGAGGCACGTCAGCAACTTGTTGACCTATCGAGAAGATTAACAGAGGGAGATAGAGAGATACGTCTGATTGAAGGCTCAGAACCTGGAAGACCCGGTCAACGCTTGCTTATCGAAGGAAGAACAAGCTTGCCAGGCGACTCGGCCAGTCTCGACTATGCGAAACGACGTGTGATAGCAGCAGCGCCTACTCAAGAACGTCTCATGATAGAGGGTTCTTCTGGACAAGTAAGCGAGCCCAAAGCCTTGACTGTTCAAGAAAGGGAGACGCAGCTCGCGAAAGCGCTCCGAGAGAAGAAGGATGAAATAGATCAAACACGGCAGGAAAGTGAAGTAGGAACAGGAGTGACAGCATGGCCTTTCACTGCAAGAAACAACTTTTACTTCGCTCCAGATGCGAATGTACCCATACAGGATACGGGGAAAAAGACCACACTCGAGAAAGCTAAAGAAGAAGCTATAGACAACTTGGGCACTACTGCGTCAAAGGGAATCAGATACGGTGCGACGAGAATCTTTGACGATGCAGGACTAGACGAGGAGGCTAGAAAAGCTGGTGTGCCTCCTTCACCCAGTCATTCTAATATTGCAGCTGCAATCAGCGGGACGCCATGTAAGCACGACATACTCTGGCGTTTGTGCGCATGTGAGTGCTGACCTGTCATACCTTTTGCAGACCCAGGTCGAAGCTCGATGACGCCGCGAGTGCAGGGTTACTCTTTCGTAGACGCCATGCCGTCACCTTCACCTTCAGAGATGGGCAGTCAAGGAGTGAACGCACTCATGACGTTTGGCACACTCGCATCGACGCCAGTAGCCATACGGGACCCAAATCGTGACGATCCCGTCTTCAAGGCACCCGCGCCACCCAGAGATTTTGATGAGTTCGAAGGAGGGCCATTCAGGATCAACAAGACCCCAAGGAGAGAAATGCTTGCTCACAAGATGGCTAGCAAAGCTAGTCGATCACTGTCGAAGCGACAGCATGAGAGTGGAAATCTTGGAGGACTAGGCTTGCTGCGGATGGGTGATCGTACTTTGGGTGCAACGCCCGGCGCGTCATCCGTACGCTCAACAACATCCACTGGGCAAGCTGACGCTACGCCTGGACGAGACTCCTTCCTCAGTCCAGCTGCAAAGACGCTACTTGGACGTGCTCGCGGCCCAAGCAGAGATTCAGATCTTTCACCTGCCATCAAGAAACGCGGACAAGAAGACCGCGACAGAGAATCTTTAGATCGGCTGAAAAGGCAGAAATGGGACCCTAGCCCTCTCAGAAGCGGAACGACACAATCGTCACTTTCCAGATGATATGCATCACCTTGTGCAGTTATCCTACGTGTTCGTTCTAGGATTTGCAGAAAGGTCTATAGATACAGTTTTCGATATCAATGTAGCGATACAGAGCTTTAAAACCGCAGCAAATACGACTGCTTTTTACACTGTAGCATTAGCTGAAATCACCTATGCGGACTCTAGTAGTTGCGCTTATATCCAATCGTACTTGGGCTTGCCATTTGCACTTTCTCTCATTCTCTGGAGCTCGTTCGTATCGTAGCTTTGAGCGAAATTACGTGGACCTTGATTCGTGGTTGCCTTGCGAAGGTGCAAGCGAGTGCGATGTGAAAGCCGGGGCTCTTGGGTTCCGTTCGTACTCGACGAGCCTTGCCAACTCCATTGTCTTGAGTCGGGAATCACAATGTGGTCCTCACTGGCAGCTCGGCTGGTACTGTGTCCCTTCTTGGCTTGTAACTTCGGCTGGGGTGCTTTGAAGTTTTCTTCCGGCAATTCTTGTGATAGCGTACGCGAAGATCTGGGACTGTCTCCTTGTCTGTGGCCCAGTCTCGGTGAGGGTGTCCCTCTGCCAAACGTGAATTCTGGCGACAGCCTCGGCTTTGGTGATCCATTCGGCGTGGATACTTCGAGACGATCCTGTTGATGAGCAATTTGTATTTCTGACTCTAACGCTTGTGCTAGGTCTTCCGCATGCTCAGCGACGTAAATGCTAGGGTAATCTCCGGAGGTTCGAGTCGATGGTGTAGCTGCTTGACTTCCGGATCTCCATCCTCGCCAACCTCCACGACTTAATTTGGGAACTCGAACACTCAGTCTCCCTTGCGCATCAGCTATCGTCGGGGATGGTGAAGCTCCATCCGTTTCGGCCACGACAAACTGTGGCGAGCCGGGACTGGCCTTCGGAGATGGTGCAGGGGCCAACTTTTGTTGACTACCACTGCTGAAGAGAGAAGAAAGCCCGGTGCTGAACGCATCCCATGTATAGGAGCTAAAGTCTGGCTTGTCGCGAAAAGTACCATTGGGTGGGTGCACACTTTGGCTCGTCGACGGCGGAACTTCCAGCTGTAGCGGCTTGAGCATTTGCAGACTTGCTTCTTGCTCTTCCTCTTCATCCTCCGATAGAACGTCCAGTCGTGCTAGACTAGCTTCCAATGCGAAAGGTCCGGACAAACTGTCATCACCATTTTCGCTGTTCATGGAAAAGGCAGAACCTCTTGGCGTCCAGCCTGGAGTAGGCGAAGGTGACCTTGAGAGTTGTCTCATTGCAAGAGAGCCTGCTCTAGGTGTCAGGTTCGAGGATAATGAAGGCGATTGTGTCGGACTGACTTCTTCCCGAGCGGCAAGATCGAGATGTGGAAGATGGATATGTGCTGGGGTCTCGATGGAATTCTTGCGCGCGAATGTGCCAACTGATAATTCGTCTATTTGCTCTAATACTGCTACTGAAGCGGGACGGTAAAGCATCGCTCCGCCATCAAAGGGTGAATACGTATCAAACTTGGGTTCTGGTAATGCTGGCAAAGGCTTGAATTGAAATGCGCTTGAAGCGGAAGACCCGCTAGAGTCGGAAGAGGAAGCTCTAGAATGCGTTAAGGAAGGTGTTCTTGCGTGTTCAAGTGGAGACTGCATTGGGACGACATGGAGAATATGACGGATTGGACAATAGAGGAAATCACAGATGCAACGGTCAGAGGTGAAGCACATGCACGAGAAGAGGGGATCTTCTCGACCTTGATCGACCGTTGTGGAAGATGAAGAGCTTGGAAGACTGTGAAACTCACCTCTGCCATTTCTTCGTTGGGACTGTACTTTGCTCCACGACAGTACCAGTCAAGGCCGTCTCGGGATGGACGTCTCGTATGACCGGGTGATGCTCCTAGGCTGCTTGCATCTATGCGGCGTGACCCGCCACTATGATTGCCGTGTGTGCTAAACGACGAGAGCCTTGCAAAAAGGTTTAGATTGTGAACGGAAGCTTCACGTTGGTGGTGGATCTTGATTTGTTGCGGTGAGGTTGCTGGACTGCTACTTCTGTCTTTCTCTCGTTCTTTGTGCGAAGAATGCAGCTTGTTCCTCGCTGGTTTTGCGAATTGATGCATTGGCGGAAGAGAGGCTTGCATGATGAAACGCCGGGCGGACCTCTCTCACTCCGACCGTCTTCAGGGCGTAAAGTATTGACTTCAAGAGATGTAATCTGCAATGCGATGCCCAAAGAATGATAACTCAGCTGCAAGTTGGAAGAAGGAGGAACAACTACGGAAAGATGTACCCAGTGTCCGACAAGCTCCATAGGCCGGACCGTTCGAACCTTCCAAAGAGCCACAAAAGAGATGCTTAGAGAGAGCTTGCAGCTGTCGAATTTCGGATGCATCAGGACTCCATGACTATCCGAGGCTTTAAGAACGACAACGTGTAACTCAGCAGCCGAGCTTTGTTGGGCGTTAATTACGGTCTAATTAAGACAGCTTTGGAATACTCTCTCATCAGCGTGCTCCATTGTTGGCCGTGTGAAGCCTTATTCAAGTTAAGTGTGCCATCTTTCGGTCGATCGCTCTTCCGAATGACTGCTTGATGCGGAAGGTGGACCATTGTTGAGAGTTCTGGACTTTAAATAGTGGGAGCCTATTGTGCCACATGTATGACAGTGTCTAACTTATACTGGACAGTCATGATACATTCCATCAGACTGCTTGTTTTGCTGTAATGGTCTGATCTTCTTGACATTTCAGATTGTAGTTCGAGGAGCCGGGCCCAGTTCGTTATCACTTACGCCGAAGAGTAGGAAAAGAGTCTATACTATATCCAGCCTGGCTATTGCCATACGACGGGTGTAGCAGACGAGCATGCCTGTGAATCCGACATATGGCTGCTCGTCTGCAGCTCTGGTACTGCAAGCCATGATGACAGCTGACATGCCGGGCCTTGTCGCACCTCTGTATCATAGCCAGCCTAGGACCGGAAATTGTGCAACAGGCGTGCGCGCAACAGGCAGGTGCCAGAGTTGAAGCACTGACGCAGCGTCATCCAGCGCTCGCATCAATTGTATTGTGTATATGTCATATGGTAGCAATAGTCTAAAGCCTCTCCGCCACAGCAAGCCGGCGCGTAAAAGGTGATCGACCACCGCAAGCAGGCTTATCTTCGCTTTCGCAGCTTGTACTCTTTTCAAAGCAATACTGGAGAGTCTCACTCCTACGGTCGATACTTGTATGTCCGACGCGACCTCGACTGAACCCTTCAAGCCCGCAGCCTTTGATCTGCCGGATGGTGCTCGGTCAGAAGATGTTGCTTACCCAGCAAGACCTCTGCACGTACTGCTTGCGACCACAGGGAGCGTAGCCAGCATCAAGGCTCCCTTGATAGTCGAGGAATTGCTGAAAGTACGCTCCATAATGCTTTTTTCGTGTCGGCTGGAGCTGTCACTGGAGACTGACACTTTCAGGCGGTTGCGGCTTGCTGACATTGCTTCCTCGCATGACACCCTGCAGTATGCCAACGTCGAAGTACAACTAGTTGCTACTAATTCCTCTTTGGTCTTCTATGATGCTTCGCAACTCGAGGAGAAGGCTCGTTCAGCAGGGCGTAAATTACGGGTGTGGAAAGACAATGACGAGTGGTCTGTACGTGCAAAGATAGCGCGTGTCTCGCCGCAACAATAGCCTGAGCTGATATTCATGCTTTCCAACTCTTGCTAGTCGTGGAAGAAAGTCGGCGACCCTATCTTGCATATTGAGGTAGGTCGACGAACTCGGAATCCAAGTCCACGCTGGCTGACATCAGAATACAGCTTCGCCGATGGGCAGACATTGTTCTCATAGCTCCGCTGTCAGCCAATACGCTCGCAAAGCTCTCTAACGGCATCTGCGACAACCTCTTGACATCCCTCATGCGAGCCATCGATACAACTCGAACCAAGATCTACGTCTTTCCAGCGATGAATACCCACATGTGGGATCATCCTTTTACGAAGAAACAGCTCGACATCTTGAAGAGTATCAACTATCAAGTCGTTGGACCTATAGGCAAATTACTGGCTTGTGGTGACATCGGTCTTGGCGCTATGACTGAATGGCAAGATATCGTCAAGCTCGTTGCGACGACCTATAAACTGCAACCTTCGACAGAGACGTAAAACAGAGCTGGCCGACCGCATTCAGTGAAACGAGCTCACAATCCTCACGTGTCAGTACGTCTGATCAACCGTGCAGGATCCGTCGTAAATAAAGCCCCCAGCGTCGGAACTCGATTTCGTACGCATAGGTCAAAGCATTCAAGCAAGCTCGTACACCCGAGGGCCCCGACGCGCTGGCTTATAGTCTGTCTTCACATACATACAAATACAGCATACTATTGTCATGACAAGCGGGCATTTGCTAGGCGGAATCTCCAACGTAATGAATGCAATAATGGTGTTGGAGGTTGAGACGATGGAAGACTACCGAGACAAGGCTGAGGATCAGTACGATGTCCGAATCACATGTAGCCATTAGACAATTCGATACATACTTTGAGAAAGAAGTTGAAGAACCGAAAAAAGTACCTGTGGACGTAGAGAATGCTCTTCTTTCCACTCGATTGAGCTTCTTCGCTGTCTTCGCATTCGACTTTGTACGCTGACCACGGACTGGGAAGCCCATAGCATGTCGTCTACCCTTGTATGATCCAACCGTTCTATGATGTTGGATATTTGCTCTGACTTCTCTACGCAGATCCGACTCGATAATGAGGTTTGCAAGCTGGTTGTACTCTCTGGAGCTGCCAGCGCTTGAAGATTCGGTGGATGATGCATGAGAGCTCATGTAGCTTGAAGGGGACGATAGGAGTGCGGATAGTTCATTGATTTGAGGTTCACTGAGCTCAGACACGAGTAGACGGTCGTGGAAGCCTAGTCTTGCGCATATCAGCCTGCTCGTGTTGTGCGAGATACCATGAAACGAAGTGAGAGCGATCTGGTGTACAGAAAAATGACAGGCAAGTTAGCGGGCTCAGACAGCAGCAGCAGCACGACTGTGGAGTAAATACGCACCTTCAGAAGCTTCCTATCTGGTAAATTGACACCTAAGACGTGCATGATGTTTCAGTGTTGAGAGTCGTGCCGGAACAAAGAGCTGAAGGCTGCTCTAGAAAGCGTGACATTTCGGACTTCGGACAATTCGCCTCTTTGACTTGAGTTGATTACGCCAAATCAAATACAAATCACAATGTCTTCATCACAGAGTGAAAAACGCAGGCAAGAACAGCTGGAACGCAAAAGACAAGAAGTGTTGGCCGACTATGCGTCACAACGCGAGAAACTGGCTAGCGAAGCCGAGAAGGACAGGACGGCGGCAGACCGCTTCGTCAAGGTGACGGAGACGATGGAAGAACGACTAAAGAAGAGCACTGTTGGTCTCGTACATGCTGAAGACTTCAAAAAGGTCAGGGAAGAGCTCGAAGAAGAGAACAGACGTAAAGCGGCGCAAACGAACGAAGTCGAGAAAGAGGACAAGAAACGCAAGAAGAAGAAGGACAAGAAGAGCACTATGCTTAGCTTTGCTGAAGATGAGGAGCAGGATGAGTCTGCCAATGGTAACATTGGTGCTGATGAGGAGTGTGGGTGCTAGTACTCCTTGTCATGTCATGTGCTCCAGCTGATTGCCACAATCTGTATCTTCACTTTTCATATTTCAATAGCACGAGCGTCGAAGAAAGCCAAGTTCGGCAAGAACCCTTCAGTGGATACATCTTTCTTGCCTGATCGTGATAGAGAAGAGCAGGAGCGCAAAATTCGTGAAGAATTACGGCAGCAATATTTGAAAGAACAGGAACGGATCAAGCTGGAAGACATCGATATTGTATGCTCGTTCTGGGATGGTGCAGGTCACCGTTCGGTGGTAACGGTAGGCAGCAATTGACTATGTCATTTGTAGTTCATGGAATGCAGAGGGTGCTGATTCGCACCTGTCTTTATAGTGCAAGAAGGGGGACACTATCAAGACTTTCCTGGACAAGTCGCGGCAACAGTTTCCTCAAATCAAGAATACCAGTGTCGACAATCTTATGTATATCGTAGGTCACCAGTCGTTTACCGTGTTGAGGGGATTCTTAGGTACTAACAAGCTGCTTATTCGGCCTATTGACTTCCAGAAAGAGGATCTTATCATACCGCATGTGCGTATCATCGATCCTAGCGAGACGGTACATAACTAACAAGTGCTCATCTTCTCCAGCATTTATCGTTCTATGACTTCATCGCATCGAAAGCACGAGGCAAGTCGGGCCCTCTGTTCCAATTCGATGTGCACGATGATGTACGAATGCTTGCGGACGCTTCGGTGGAGAAGAACGAATCACATGCTGGAAAGATTGTCGAGCGGGCTTGGTACAATAGGAACAAGCACGTCTTCCCGTCAAGTCGATGGGAGCCTTTCGACCCGGAGAAGAAATATACCTCATATACCATCAAGGACACCAAGAAGACATAATTATCTCGCAGATGTAGCAGTGTATCGTTGCATATATGTACACCCTGACCCTCATATTTGTTATACCTTGTCGTTGTACCCTTGCATAGTTGTACATCTAAAGTAGCCGATGCGCAAGCTAAATACCTGTTGTGGCGCATGTGATTTTAATCAGCACACTCTCTTTCATGCCGACTTCGACGATACCGCTAGCAGGATTGCTTGAGGCAGCCAGCATCCTTGCAGGGCAGGCCAAATCATCCAATGAGCTCATCAAAAAGCCACACGGCGGCAGACCCGAGCTTGGTGATGTACTTGCTCAGCGCCTGTCAAGCATTTCAAGCGACGTCAGCAGCACCTTGAGCTTGGACAGTCCCAGGGCTCGCGAATGGCATGATCTAGATGAGGTATCCATCAAGAAATGGACTGGCCGATATGCTCTTGCTTTGCTACAGCAGCTACAGCTACATGAAGCCTTCGAAGCAGAAAAGCGTGCATCCGCATCAGCAGTTGCTGAAACGTCAAAGGCGGCCCAACAGCCTCCAGCACCGCTCTTTGGGGTGCGGGACATCAAGACGATTCAAATACTGGCTTCTTTAGTCGCAAGATGGAGGCTTGCTTTCCTCATAGATCAGGGTGTTCTTCCATCTGAAATGCAAGAAAGAGTTCCTACAGTGCAGGTGATCGAAGAAGACGATACGCAAAGAGCCGATGACCTGAAGAACGTAGTCGAAGCTTGCTGCGATATCTTGCTCTGGCAATCACCTCTCAGACTGAAAGGAGAGATCCAGTCGGTCATTCTGCCGCACCTTCTGCTGCCGACGTTGGCCGCACTCCTTCAGCTAGAAAGCATCGACAGCGCTATCAACGCATCAGCCAGTAACCTTTTAACCTCGTAAGCCTAAAGGCCGACCTACAGCCTCCACATACACAGTCTGACGTACATTATTTCATGCAGCGTGAACCCTTCGACAGCCATGGTCGCCCTGCTCACTTTGCTCTCCTCAAAGAAGAGCAGTAAAGGAGATACAAAGCCTGCTTGGCTCAATCCTGCTGTCTCAAGTTTACTATCTCAGCAAGTAGCGCGCCCTGGAGGCGTTCTTGGTATTTTGAATGTCATGCTAGGGCGAGCCGAACAGGGTAGGTTTTTCGATGCACTCGCTCAGCGACATCAGACTGACAACCTCCCCACTTGCAGAAGTTCAGTTCGCTCAATTAGAACAGATTGCAAGACTCATCACTACTCCGTCGAAGGGCACGGAGCTGAAGGTAAGTTGAGATCATTCCAGCAACGGCCGCTTCCAGATACTTATCAAGACACGTCGATAGGACCACATTCCGCTTATCCTGCCGCGGATCCTGGGAATCTTACGACCACCTACCTCCGGTCATGCTCCTCCGCCCGCTTTCGTTCGAGCACTCTGCTTTTGCTTGTCTAGCCTCATTTCAAGATCTCCAGACTTGCTACGCCAATACCTGATGCCATACTTCACTCTGCAAGGAGAGGATATCGAAACACAAATCGATCTTCTCTCGGTCATCACCAGTAACATAGATCCTTCCCACACCGTCTATTCCTTCCTACTTGGTCCGCTGGTAGTCAAGCTGTTCTCGATGTACTTTTACATCACGGAGACAAGAGGCGACCCTGTGCTAAAGGAAGCAATCTCGAATTTGATTACCGTGTGGGCAAGAGCAATGTCTGCTGAGGAGTTAGTGGGCAGTGTAAGCCTAGTGGTAGAAGAAAGTCCGCACTATCGCTGGCAACGCAGCGATAACGGCGGCATCAGGAGCGCAGATGCATCTTTTATAGGTGGCGACGAAGATGTAGACGCGACGATTAGGCCCAACCCAGATCTTGTGGTCGACTGGCTGAAGCAACACAATCGATCGCAGGCTACAACTGCTTTACTCGTCCAGTGGCTGGACCAGGTGAACCTGCTCAGAAAGGAACCGAATCAAGAGGGAAATCTTCGTTTGCAGAAGATGATTATACTGCGCCTACAGCTTATTCTTAAGATTATCGAAGAATGTGGCAGCGATATCGTCAAGGAAGCACAGCAAACCCTTCAATTCATCGATCTAGCTTTGGACAATTCCACCAGCGACAAGGCCGACAGGTCCCCGCGGCGGGGTCGCCGAGGCGAAAGCGTGCAGCAGCACAAGTCTCAATCATTGTCTCTAGGCGATCTCAAGATCGTAGACGATGATAGCGAGGCAGACGAGGACGAATTGGATGACGAGCCAGAATTTCCGGAGCTTCTCGGCATCGCACCTGGAGAGCAGCTACAAGTAACAGGCTTGACACTTCTACTGGCCCTGCTCGAAGGACACGAAGAATTCACAGTAGAGAACACACCTGCTCTGCGTTCCATCGATGCGAAGCTGGCTAAGTTGGTCGATGCTGAGACCGATACGACCGCACATCTGGCGAAAGATGCCCGCTTTATTCTATCGCTGCGAAGTGCTTCGGCAAAGTCTGCCAGCTCTTCTTCGAGTGAGGCCAACGACACCCACCGAGCATCGCGTGAGACGTACCAAGAAGCTTTGAAACTACTTCAAGATCCAATCTTGCCTGTCAGAGCGCAGGGCTTATCAATGTTGCGTTCGCTCGTAGACACGAAGGATGCCCTACTTCAGACAGATGCAGCTCTGATACCGGCTATCCTGGACATATTCGTGCATGCTGTACAAGACGACGATTCCTTTATCTACCTGAATGCAGTGCAAGGTCTGAGTGGCATGGTAGATCAATTCGGCAAGGATATATCGCGACGGCTCGCATCCCTCTACATTGGCACCGATGCGACCTCGGTCGGGGAAGGCGAAAAGGGCGTAAAAGAGCTTGACAACCGGCTTCGTGTCGGGGAAGCAATATTGCAGGTGATACAGAGGGCGGAAAAGGCCTTGCCGGTATATGGTTAGTGCCTTCTTTCCCTTTGGCAAGTCTTTCCACATGGCTGACCGTCTGCGTACGTGGTCACCTGCAGTGGATATCCTTCTGCCTCCGATGTTGCAGACACTGAGAACTTCCAGCTTGCCAGTCGCGCTCAGATCATCAGCTTTATCGATTCTTTCATCGTGCACCGAAGCATCTCCAATAGCTCTCCTGCCTTACCAGCATACTTTAGTAGACGCTATGCTGGACCTGCTCAGCATCGAGTCTAGGCAGACGGCCAAGTCGAAGCCAAAGGACGAAACACCAGATCCACTGGAAACGTCTGCAACACATCCTTCGCTGCGGCGTGGTGCACTTGTGTTGCTTGGCTTGATATCACGCGCAGCACCCGAACATATCACTGCTCGAGAGTTAGGCAGAATGAAGGCAGTACTAGGTTATTTGAAACAAGTGGACGAAGACCCGCTTGTCAGGCATAATGCTGGTGAAGTTCTAGAAGACTGCCATGATCTCACCGCGTTGTAGATAGACAATGCCTGTCATGCGTCAATGGCTATATCAGACGGAAAATGTGATGGATTAAGTTTGAGACCAGCCCGGGTGCCGCCACTTCCCCATCTGTTCTCTCCAGGTAGTCAAACTGGCCTGTGATAGCTCCTCTCCATTTCGCACTGCCGAAGGAACAGGTCCAAGCAGAGAGGCCCTCCGGCCTTCAACAAACGTACAGGGTGTCGAGCAGCACCGTGTCTGCTGGTTAGTGCTTTCTCGCGCACAAGTCAAGCATGGGGCGAACACTTCGTCGATCATGGCTTGCGCAAGGTGAGATACTGTTTACTCTACAGCTCAGTGAGGAGAGCTGCTAATCCCAGCTTTCAACACGATGCTACGCTACGGTATCAGAACCTGACAGCGACTGTTCGTGCCCGCACGCCGCTTCAGAGGAGCCTGCCCCAGCTGCCAGCACGTCATCTGCCTTGCCAGTGCTGATACCACCGTCAGCGATAGTGGCGCCCTCCAGCTCCACAGCTACAACACAGACAGAACTCGTCAACGACTGGTCATTCAGCTACTTGCCTACTTCATCAAGTACTGTGCCTTCTACGACAGAGCAGATTCGGAGATCCGTTCTACCTGGCTCTTCCGCCTCGGATCAAAGGGAGCCACCTTGGCGGACCAATGCCACAACCACCTTCGGAGGATTCACATCAGAAGCGGAAAGCGGTGCATCAACAGGAATCGATTCAAACAACATCCGCATCAGTCGTGCCGCAAGAGCTTCATGGAATGCAGCTTTTAATGATCCATCCGAATTCCCCGCCTCTTCAAGCATGCTGCCGCCCCGCCTGGGCACGCCTGTACCCAGCGCAAGTACGAGCGCAGAACTGCTACTCGCACCACTTCAGTCTGCGATTGCACAGCTGGGAAGAAGAAATCAGCCAGGGGACCTGATATCCGATGAGGATCTGACTTCAATCGGTCGCAGAGCAAGAGCTCGCCAAAATGGCACGTCTGAATCGAGCAATACTGGCAGTTCGGTCTCCAGCTTGGTGCATTCACTGAACCTGGAAACTTTGGAAAGGGCGCAGCTAGCCGTAGAGGGTTCAAGGATTGCGCTCGAAGAAGCCCGGTTGGCTATCCGGACGGCGCTACGCAATTCCGAGACGTGAGCATAGTCACTCACACATGGAGCAGTTGAGCCTCACTGACATTGAGTGAGTATCACAGGCGACTGGGTCGACTAGCTGACTTGATACGGGTGCAATTGCAAAATGATACCAGCGTTCCCTTGCCACCAATTCCAAGAACGTCCGAAGCCTCTGATATTGAAGCCGAAAGGAATGAATACAATCTCGAGAGATCACTTGCTAATCTGCGATCAGCGAGCTTGGAGATTGACAGAGTACTAGCTGCCTCTACTTCTACTGCCTCTGCGACCACATCAACATCATCAAGTCAGGTCCCTGCTAATTACGGGTCTCGCGTCGGTCGCGTCAATACCAGTGCAAGTGAAGCTGTTATGCAAGCCTCTTCACCTTTAGCCTTCCCCAGACTCGCCGAGGCCACCTTACCAGACCCGTCGCTTCGACTGCCTCTTACCCTACGTCAACATCTGTCTATACCTCCATCGGATCCCTGGCAAGCTGTAACACCAGAGCCGAACATTAGACAGCCAATGCCCAGGCGACCGATTCGATATCTCCGTGCATCTCAGATTACATCCAATGGTACCTCTCGACCTCGTAGTCTTGCTCAAGACATCAGTAGCAGTCGACCCGGCAGATCACAAAGACCGAATGGCACCCGGAGTGCTGCAGTTCAAGTCTCCTTGGTTGGCTACGCCAATGAGTCCACATCCAGTCTGGCTCGCAATGTTTTAACAAACTTTGCGCAACGCTCCACTACTTCTGATGACGAAGCCTTATTGCTATCAGACGAGGACGACAATCACCTGACTGACACGCGTTCGGGCAGACCCACGGGATATCGTCAAACTGGAAGATGGATCAGACTGGATGCCAATGGAGATGAGATTCTGGACAGCGGAAATTCAAGCACTGCCCCTCTAGGCTGGAGCTGGGCAGCCGCCATACAGACACAAGGGCAAAACGACGAAAAGATAGTAAATGGGGATATTAGTGCAACATCGGAGATGCGCACCTACGTGCACGGTACCGTCCAACAATCTGGTGAAGCTCCCCTGTCAAGGGACATGGTTGGAAGATGAAGCTTAGACATCAAGATCTCTCCCAGAAGAATCGACTACTATCATGAACATAGTCAACGGCCACCACAGCGGCATTCTCCCTATGGATCTCTAGTCGGCTGTTCTCTTGATCCAGGGGACAAATGCCGACACTTTCAAGGGTGGGACAAGCCTCAGCCAAGGTCTTTACGAAGGCGCGACGAAGAACCTCTCCTGCGCCGGTGCATTTCCCTGTGAAGTTACC
Source organism: Cystobasidium slooffiae (assembly GCA_019775285.1). NCBI lineage: Eukaryota > Fungi > Basidiomycota > Cystobasidiomycetes > Cystobasidiales > Cystobasidiaceae > Cystobasidium > Cystobasidium slooffiae. The sequence continues at coordinate 84,523 of JACWFZ010000015.1, forward strand.
GCAAGGCTCTTCCTCGCCCCATGCGTTGAGCAACACGGCGAGGTCATCATGGTTGATGGCAAGCTTCTGGAGATGCTCAAAAGACGCCAAAGCTTGTGCATACTCTCTGGCTGAATCTGACCATTTCCATGTGCCTGCGCTGAGATGGGCACACAATGTGAGTTCGGTCAAACCTGGAGCTTTGGCCGCGACGTCCCTGATTGTCTGTGCTTGAGGAATTTCAGGAATCGCCAGAGCCAGGCGTGTTATCCCCGTACACTTCTTCAGCATCGCCTCGAGGAACATGTCTGGATCCGCTTGCTCTACATTCCAAAAGACACCTAGATCTCGCATCGAAATGCACTCTGCTTTCTGTTGTCCGGTAAATGGCCTGTCAATAAAGCTGGGTGATGCGAGAACGCAGTCATCTGATTGACTCACGAGTATACTAGTCAGTAACGCGTCGGTGATTACGGCCGCCTGGACATCCCAACCGTACAATTCTAATACAAAGCATTGTATCGTCTTCCATATCGTCGAAGGAAACTGCAGTGTGGATGAGTCCGCCAGTTGTTCGTCCCGACAGTCGAGACCGAGATGAAGGTGACGCAAATGCGGAAAGTGAGAGAAGTCAAAAGCCAGCGCGTTCCCGACCATCTCTACCCGCAAGCTCGCCAGATGCGGACAATGGACCGCAGGAAGCTGCTGCGCCATAGCCAGCCCTAGCAACTCGATTGTGTCAAGGGCTGTTTGAGGCCGTAAGACCGTCTCAAGCGTCCGTGGAAACCGGTGAAGAGGGTCGTTGACCAGAGATAAATCCAGCCTTACTTCTTTAAGCTTGGTCACGCCCCTAAGTATGGCGGCCAAGGTTTCATCGAGGTCGCGACAGAAGTTATTCTGCAATTCCGCAGTATAGTAGGGAATCACGATTCTTGCTGTATGTGCGTGACGGAAGACTGGGTGCTCTGGCTGTGTGAAGAGACGCTGCAGATTCTGCAAGAGGCGCCAATCATGACGATCTGGCTGGTCGAAGGTGATGTCCAGGGTGTCCCATAGCAAGGGTGATGCCAGGCAGTACAGCTGCTTACAGGTACTGGCTAGCGACAGCAATGAGTCCGACCTTTTGTCGATCTTGGCTCGGCTAGGCGGTAAACACAGGCATATCTCTCCTATGAGCTCGAGTGGCAAGTTGGAGAGGAAGGGCATGTGGAGATGGCAGTGAACTTTGCGCGACCCGTTATATTGAAGGAGACAATGTGGGAGGCCATCCTGTTATCCATAAGTATATTCGACTTGAGATGCAGGATTCAAATGGGCGGATGCCGAGACGGTGAAAGGAGAACATCTCCACCGGAAGTACGCAGGCTTAGCGAAATGCCTTTCGAGGGGACCCAAGATGCACTGCAGCCCCATCACTTCACCCACCACAAAGGTGTTCCTACACGCTCCACAAAGTCGAGTCGGGAAACTCGCCCGTTTGCCACGTCACGCCGGATTGAAATTGTGTCCTTGTGTAGGCTGAAAGGAAGGAATGTGATTGAAGTGAGGCGATGACATGCTTGCACCATAGTCAAGGCAAAGTTTATTCGCCAAAGGAGAATACTTTCCCGTCGAGCCGGCATGGTTACGAACAGGGATTCCTGGACATCGCCTGCATTGACTGTCAAGTGTGTAAGGTTGCGAAGTTGGCTGAGAGCATTTGCGTAGTCGCGTAAGTCTCCTGACAATGCATACGAGGTGTCGAGTCGTGCGACGCCCAAAGAGAGGTCTTCTACGCGACGGAATTGGCTAGCAATCTCTGAGCACTGGGTGATGGTAAGCAGAACGGAGGTGAACCAAGACAGCCTCTTTACAGTCGCAGCAGATCTCGGGAGGGCTTCACGGATCGCTCGAGGACCGAGCAGATTTGAATCGGACCATACAATGCCGAAGGTGTGCAATCTAAGCGATGGCGCAGCCTGTACAAGCAGCTGTCAATACAGATAGCATGCAGCATTGAGTCGCAATCACGCTCACCTGCATGCTTGTCGCAATGGCGAAGCAGAAATTTCTCGCCTCTTCAGAGTGTCGATGACTCTGGGTCGCAGTCAAAGCGAAATCCTCTAACGTACGCCAGAGGTCGGTAGGAAAGACAGTCGGACTGCCGTCCGCAGCGTCGGTAATGGTAAGGTGAAGCCTTCTGAGCTGTCTCGTTGCTGGCCAGTTCATTGCCTCCAGACTACTAGAGATACTTTGAAGGTGACTTAGTCGATCTGCTCCGGCTTGCAGTGTATTGTCCGGGTGCGTTTGCACACGAAGGTCCCGCAAGGAGTGAAGTCCATGTATAAAGATCATCTGCAGGGTCTGAGGCATGGCCCGATCCGGCTCTCTCGTGAAGCACAAATTCAGATCCAGACGCCAAAGGTTCTGTATCTGCTGCAGCAAATTTGCTATGCAGGTGTCGAGGTGACCAACTAGTGCGGCGAGCCTGTGATCTGGTGGCGAGATTAATACGTACAGATATCTCAGAAGACCGTATATTGGGTGGCTGGGACTGTCTTGAATTCTTTGTAGGATCCTGGAGGTAACGGCTGCTTCCGCTGGCCAAAAGGAAACGGACACACTCCTCCAGGCTGCTCGCCTGACACAAGCTTGTAAAGCTTTGCATGCGAGGGCTACAGACGACATTGTGGTAACATGGTGCAGCCAGTTAAAGTCGCCCAGCAGTTGTCGACAGATACCGTTCAAAATTGAGGTAGGAAGCATGTTCAATGTTGCTGTCATTTTGTAGCCAGTGACAACGTTGTTTAGAGCAAAGCACCCGCAAGGCATTGCAGATTAGCTTAGACAGGATCGCCCCCCTGTCAGTCAAGTATGTGTTGCCATGAAGTGGGCCGGCAAGGCAATCGCAGCGGACGCCATTGCATGACTGACTGACGCAGACGAAGTCTTACTACCTTACTTGGTAGTCACTTACATAGCAACAGAAGGAGGCAGAGATGCAGACTCGTGCAACGACCTGAATATAAGCAGGGATCATGACTGCAAGAAGTCCAAGTCGAAGAGAGAGCCGTACAGCCCTAAGCAGTCTTCATTCCCACTTGGCAACGCTTTCGTCAGTGCTGGAGATTTAGCCGAGTAGAACTTTGGCTTGCTTGTCGCTCCGGTGCCTGGAGAGACACAACACCAATTGCTGTTCGAAGTCATTCCCACCACCTGGATGACCGTTCCACGGGGGATTGTGGCCAAACTTGCCGCTGGGAGTCGAAAGTGACCCCAAAGCTGTCATTTGCGGCGTTACGCGGATGGAAGGCTATCTCGACCATTGTGGGACAGCTTCGCGCCAGATCTTGTGCGAAACGTGCCCGTGCATTGCAAACTGCTGTCGCCAGACCGTTTACGACGATGTCTCGTGCGGTGGGCCAAGCCGCGTTAGCTTCGAAAACACGCAGATTTCCAAAGAAGCCCAAAGCACGTCCATACGCTTCTGGCTGCGCGGGCCACTGGAAGGCATCTTGAATGCGATTTCGTCCGAAAAGAGACAAGCTGACGAGATTCGGAAAGTCATCCGCAAGCAATGCGATCCAAGCCGGCCTGGGTAAACTGTTGGTTGCTAGTACCAGGTGTGTCACGCTTGCTCTATGCCGTCGGAATGCTTGTAGTAGCATGGCGTATCGGGGCAGAAAAGACATGCCAAAGATGCCCAGCCGCTCGAGCCTTGTCGCACCAGCGGCCTGAAATATGCGAATCTGATTAGCCAGATTGTCGATGGGCTTATTGGATTCCCACTTACCTTTATACTTGCCTCGATAGATTGGCACACAGCGTCAAGGTGGTCGATCTTCCCTGACAACTTGATAACAAATGTTTTCAGCGTATGCCATATTTGAGGAGGCAAAGCGGCATTCCCAGCGGACCAGAAAAGCTGGTCTTCATCACTGAGGTCTAGAATAAGGCACTTGAGGCTTTGAGAAACAGAAAAGTCGATAGCAATGCGCACTACGCTCTGCTGAATCCTCAGGAAGCATAGGCGCCGAAGCTTGCGGGTGCCGATGTGGCAGATTCCTTTGAAATTGAGTATGCAGACAGCTGTGGCTTCTTTCCCCAGTGCAGACATCATCCCATTCATCACGAAAGTGTGCCTATCGGGAACATACTCGCAAAGCTTGTAGTCGAGAACGAGGTGTGACAAATTCTTTGCGAATCTGATAATCTTCAACAGAGTGAATGTATCTTCTGCCTTGCTTTCGACGCCCACAAGGTCCTTTGAGAGCGGGCCGAATGCAACGTGAAGACGCTTTGTGTAGACGAAGAAAGAATGCTCTGCGTCATGACAGGCAGCTCTGAGCTCCTCGATGCTTTTCGCAAAGGACTGCTGATTGGGAGTAACTTGAACCAGATTGATCCGAACTTTTCTCCACAAAAGTGCACGAGCGCAATCTTTGAACGGTGCATACTTGCTGAGAAGAGACAGTATAGAATCTTGCTTCTGATCGAAGGGTTCGTCGTCTGCGAGATACCTGCAGATCTCGAATGCGATACCTGGAGGAAGACTGTGCAGCATCATTTGCAAGAAAAAGTAAACCAGATGCGATGACTAGTGTGGCTACTGGTCAATCCTTGTCAGAGCCTGGAATGGACGTACCGACTTTCTGAAAGGCAGCAATCAATGACTGTAGCTGAGGTAGGTCCTGTTCGTCAGGCTGGTAAGATTGCCTTTCGACGTTGGTTGCGGTTCTTATCATACTACACTCTGAACCGCCTGCCGGCCAGTTTGGCATAATCAGTGGCTAACCGCGACGACAGAATTACTAGAGCCAAAGGGTGGAGGTTGTACACCATGCTGGCGGATGCTTCCAAGTTGACGTGAGTGCAACTACTTGCGGGGATGCGGTCAAGAGTCAAGCTGGCTCGATTGCCTTCTACTCGTCTTCTTTTCCTCCCTACCACAGCACAGAAGCTGGCGATAAGACGAGGACATGGCTGCACCTGCTGCTGGAGGTCTCTTCACCGAAGATGGCGCACGCAAGAGGGAGGGCGAGCCCAAGAAGCTGGCTGTCCTCACGAGCGGTGGTGATTCTGCTGGAAGTGAGCTTGACGACCCTTTGAAAAAGCGTGACCTCAACGGAGAAGAAGGGTACCGAGCTGAGACTGAGAATGCATCTGCGAATTCACAGTGAACGCTGCAGTGAGCAGAGTAGTGCGTATGGGTATTACGAGGTAAGTCCGTCATCCCAGCTGCTTTGTCGCTCTCTCTTGTCTACGCATCGTTCTATCGTCGACGAAACCAACCTCGATCAATCTCCGACGTTGAGCTTATCATGTACTGATCAACCTCATACGACCGTTACACACAGAGGATGCCAGGTCTTTGTAGTACGAGAAGGCTGGGAAGGACTTGTCCAAGGCAATTCTGACTCCTCAAGTGACGAAGAAGACGCTGCTGCAAATCCGGTCAAAACAGGCGTGCAAGCCAAGGCAAATGACGGCGGCTTCGTCGCTACCTATGGCGACGGAGAGCTGCTGAAAGAGGGTGAAGGCGAGGCTGGCTTCAAAGGAAGGTATATCATCCGCGTTGGCTGGGATGATGTGCGCGGATTCGTGGGAGAAGGAGGTACCTTGATTGGAACTGCTCGTTCAGTCGCCTTCCGTCAGAGAGATGGTAGAAAGCGCGCCGCCTACAATCTCGTCAAGCACGGTATCGATGCACTTGTCGTGTGCGGCGGAGACGGAAGTCTGACAGGTGCCGACGTGCTTCGGTCAGAATGGCCAGAACATCTCAAGGAGCTCCTGGCTGAAGGCAAGATATCACAGGAAGATTACGATAACCACAAGATCCTGAATATCGTCGGCCTAGTAGGCAGTATAGATAATGACATGGCAGGAACAGACTTGACGATTGGAGCTGCAACTGCATTACATCGTATTTGCGAAGCAGTAGACAGTATCTCGTCGACGGCTTCGTCGCATTCGAGAGCATTCGTCGTTGAAGTCATGGGAAGACATTGCGGTTGGCTGGCTGTTATGGCTGCTATCAGGTGAGTCTCACCGCTATGCCTTCTTATCGTAACCTGCTAATGCTTAGATTCATTATATCAGCACTGGCGCAGACCACCTGTTCATTCCTGAACAACCGCCCTCAGTTGACGACTGGGCAGGAGAGATGTGTGCTATCCTGAAAGAGCATAGAGAGCTTGGAAAGCGGAAGAGTATCATTATTGTGGCGGAAGGAGCTATCGACCGAAACTTGCAGCCAATCACAGCCGAAAACGTCAAGCAGGTGCTCATCGACCAGCTTGGACTAGATACACGAGTGACCACGCTGGGACATACACAAAGAGGAGGACGCCCATGTGCATATGATCGTATCCTAGCTTCTCTACAAGGATGCGAAGCCGTCGAGGCTTTACTCTCGGCCAAGCCAGACACACCGTCGTACATCATTGGCTTAGCAGAGAATGCCATTACAAGACAACCTATGATGGAAGCTGTCGCGCAGACGCAAGAAGTCGCAAAGAGAATAGCAGCCAAGGACTTTGACGGTGCTCTGGCCCTCAGAGACCCGGAGTTTGCCGAGTGCTTGAATGCGTTCTATGCCTCATCCCGGATAGAGGATACGAATCTTCTACCGGAAGCTAAGGTACGAGGCAGTTTTTAATATTAAACATCCCTCTTTGCTGAGACCTTCTTTTTTAGCGTTTACGCATCGGCATCATCCAGTAAGTAAAGTCTCATACCAATCTGAAGCAATGCTCAGCTTACGACTTTTGCGGCATCAGCATCGGAGCACCGGCGCCAGGCATGAATGCTGCCACTCGTACAGCCGCTCGATACTGTCTGTCACGGGGTCACACCCCGCTCGGTATCTATAACGGCTGGCCAGGCTTACTAGAAGACAACGTCAGCGAGCTCACATGGCTGCGTGTTGATCAATGGACAACGCGAGGTGGATCCGAGCTTGGCACAAACCGAAAGCAGCCGGAGATCGATCTTGAAGGTGTTGCATACAAGCTGGAAGAGCACAAGATCGATGCTCTGTTAGTCATTGGTGGTTTCGAAGCCTTCACATCCCTCATTACACTGGAAAAGGCAAGATCTAACTATAGGAAGTTCAAGATCCCGATGATCCACCTGCCTGCCACCATCAGTAACAACGTGCCTGTCACCGACTGGTCACTTGGAAGTGATACAAGTATCAACGTGCTGGTCGAGGCTTGCGACTCCATAAAGCAGTCTGCTTCAGCAAGTCGAAATCGAGTCTTCGTCGTCGAAACGCAAGGTGGAGAATGTGGCTACATCAGCGTTGTGGGCGCACTGGCTGTAAGTCTTCCTCAAGTCGCGAAATACTGAGTGATTACACTGCTGATCATACCGTACCTAACAGGTCGGAGCGGTGATTGTGTATGCTCCCGAAACCGGTATTAGTCTTAAAATGCTAGCGCAAGACTGTGAATGGCTTCGTGCACGATACAAGTCAGATCTGAAAGGCAAGAGCGAAGGTCGACTGATTATCCGAAGTGAAAAGTCTTCAAGCTGCTACACCACAGAAGTCATCAACAAGATTCTCAATGAAGAAGGTCGCGGCCTCTTCGATTCTCGCTTTGTACAGCTTGGACACACCTTACAAGGTGGCACGCCATCCCCAAGGGATCGAACACGGGCTGTGCGACTGAGTGTGAAATGCATCAACTTTTTGGAGCAACACGCTCGCAAAGGGCGCTCTGCGGAAGGACAAGATACGATAACCTCGATATGCATTACAGGCGCGAATCTAAAGATTGTGCCGCTGAGAGAGATGGTAGATGGAGCAGACATGAAGAAAAGAAGAGCGAAGAATCCTTGGTGGTTACCTCTTAAAGGTGAGTCTTCGTCGTATAGAGCAGTCCGAAATTGACTAGTATACTGATAACCTGCTCGTTGCACTCGCAGGAATGGTCGAACTCATGAGTGGCAAGCAGAACCTGGCAAATGTAAGCCAGGCCCCCTGGAAAGCGAAGCTTTGACATCTCTCGCACCATTGGCGAGATCTTCGGAAACCCCTGGGTGGAGCCACGAGTCCTATAGGAAACAATGCTAATGGTCTTTTCTTTCGCTATCCCCTATCGGTCAACTACCGAATCGTGACTCCTTTCCCGCCTGCTCCCATGTTCCACACACATACAGACTCCTAATTGGGAAGACGGCCTTCAGAAACATATATTACCTGAAAAGGCGTAACCTTGGCACCTCAAGTCTGGGCACTTACTGCTCAATGTGCTTGTGCCCAGGTTTACTGCTCAATGTGCTTGTGCCCAGCTCTATCACGGATATCAAGACTTCTACGCCAAAAGAGTCTCGATGCAAGGAAATTCAAGACAATCATACCGCAATTACATGCATTTTGAGTCGTTGTACTGCTTTTACGTACAGGATATACGTGCAACATATCCATCGTCATCTCTCTTGCTGGTATGCTGGGTATTTGTGCTGGCTTGTAGGGAACCGTCGGTTCACAGGTCTTGACTCAAATTAAAGTTCAACCATAGCGGCAAACGCCCTTATGGGCCCTTTCATGACGCTGCCCTTCAGTAGCCGTGCCGAATACAGGACAAAGAAAGACGATACCGTATGCATACCATCTCTAGTCTGGTGTGGTCCGCCTCTTACTCTCTCCTTCTTGTATAAGCTCACTCGCTCCTGTATTCACTGACCTTGCGAGGTGGGCACACGAGTCTAGATCCATGCCAAAAGCCGCGCTGATGGCCAGTATATTCTCCAGAATGGAAACCCACTCTTTATACACCGCTACCGGGGAGAAATTATGCCGAATCTTGGTGCCCGGTAGGACTCTCCCAGCCATCGAAGTGAGAACGACAGATTCGGATACCGCTCCCATTTTGATGGCACTGCGATTCCTCAAGACTGTTAACAATGCAGACATCCTGGCCATGGACAAGTGCTGTTTAGACTCACTCTTGCTTACCTGGGAGATTGCTTCAGAGAAGGATGCCGCTTTCTACGACAAAGAGGCAGAACATCGCGTCATCCTCGTGAAAGCCTTCGCCGAAGCTCACGACGTGCCAAGTCCCGATGCATGGATGATCCTGAGTATTACTACTCAGAGCGGCAACACCTTCAGAAGTAGCTTCCTCCCAATGACGCACGTTCCCGACTACCCAGATGCGTTCTGCATGAATCTGCTAGGCACGATTGGGGAGGAAATCGAGCACTTGACAAAGCCCTTCGAAAAGGTTCGAAAGCAGATAGCAAAGGAGTCAGGTAGACAAGATTTAATACCGACGTTGAAGATCCGCTTCAGAGATGTAGTTTTCTACAGATACTTTAAGCTGGCCTTCGCTCATATGGGTGTGAACATCATCGCTCAGACAGATAACGTTGCCGACAAGGATCGAGCGGAATTTGCCAAAGGAAATCTGCCGGCCATCTGTGCAAGTGCTGATTGCAATAAGATGTCGACCAACCACCAGAAGTGTGCAGGCTGTAAAGTGAGTGCATCTTGCCTTGGTAATACAAAATTGGCTTGTGTGCATTGCTGAGACTTGCTTTTCTTCCGCAGGTGGCATTCTACTGCTCAAAAGATTGTCAGAAGGCAGATTGGAAGCATCATAAGAAGGAGTGTCCCGAACGTCAGAAGGAGCAGAAGGAGTGGGATGCCCGTTTGCCGGACCTGCATTGGTTATAAGCATTGCGAGACCTTCCTGCGAGCCGACCCGAGCAATGCGCTGTAAAGAAGTGGCCGAATGTCTGCTTGAGAATTGGTGGTTGCATACTACAGTCCTTGCAGCAGTAACACAGCTATGAGCCGACTTTTGAACACGCACGTCCTTGCTGGGGATGTATAGTGGCTGTGTTCACATCGACCCAATATTTGCTCTCGGCTGTGCGATTCAGCTTCCGAAAGCACATGAAATGCGAGCGTGAAGGTATAAGGCACTCCATACGCAAGGAGATAGTGGTGCGATATTACTTAAAAGAGTTCTCTTGGTAAGTGCTGTCTATGTTAAACGCCAGGGTGCTTGAAGGTTTCATCCAAAAACGCGTGAGAAACGCGTTGTCTGAAATTAGTGTGTCACCGCTGTCCAGATTTTCTTCCAGTCGTCGATATATGTGATATATAGATGCCAGAGGGAACGGAACCAGTGAGCTCTCGGAGCTGTAAGACCTCGACGCTATCCTGCAATACTATTTGAGAAGACTCCTGGCACGCCTGCAAGGTTTCACTTTACACTTGGCTTGGATTCGGTATCGTGTCGCTCTCCTTGAACAGCGTGGTTTGTGGCACGTGCTGCTCCCTAGCAACGCGCATCGGATCAGACTCAAACACAGCTTCTTGAGACCATGAAAGGTATACTTCTGTTCGAGGGGAAAGCTTTTGCCAGCAAAGATGATACGTACCGCACAGCTCTTGGGCAACGGCCTCGCTGGATGATGGTGTCGTTTGTGACAGAGGAACCCTTGGTCAAAGTGCAAGCGAAGAAGATCCCAGCTTCCAAGTTCCAAGGCCCGCCCGGAACTCTCGAGAACTTCAATTAGAGTTGCTAAGAGATCTGCCGTAAATTAATTATAGCGACGAACCGAACCGCCGACAAGCAACCCACGACAGCGCAATTTTGTGCATTCCACAAGCTTTTTATCTTTCTCTGCAAGGCTTATTCTTGGGATTATTCTCGAATTTCTACCGTACCCGACACCCGGAGCATCTTGCTTTTGCTGTGCAGCAGCATTCCTCGTCCCTCTTCTCCTGCTGGCTGGCTTCGCATCTCTTCTTCTCTTCCATCACTCCAATCCTCAGCAAAGGTCCCCGAAACCGCACATAGCTTCTTCAGCTAATATACATAGCATACTTGCTCATACCACTTCTATTCATATACATCAAAGCAGTAAGTCCTCTCTTTGGTCGCAAGCATGAAGCTCGGTCTTCGCGAACTTTTTCCTCCTTCATGCAAGCAGCTTGCTGACGCTTCTTGCGCGTCGCGCGCTCAGCTTTTTCAGGCATAATGAAGACCGCAGCCCAGATCCTCGCTGTCGCATCAGCTTTCACTGCTGTCTACGCACAGAGCACTCCCGTATGTCCTTGAAATGTTCTGCTGTGTTTTTGTGCTTCTTCCTTCATCGCTGACACGTTTCTCGTTACTCAGATTATCCAGTGAGTGTTGTGACCAGCCACCCGACGAAGACGCGACGATCCTTGGCTTTTCACTTCAGGATCTTCCTGCCATCAGTGATGTGGGCATGCATGATAATGGAATGCAAATGCTGACTGTTTCACACGTCATGGCTCATAAAAAGATCTCCTGCCTCGCTCGTTCAGTGCCAGGTGCGTTCTCGCTATCTACGCTCCTTATCACAGGCGTGCATGAAGCTGAATTCTACTTTGCTTTGTTTAGCCTGCTCTCGTTACCTTCTCCGGAGGTACCGCACCTTACTACATCTCCGTACTACCTGTAAGCAGTTTATTCGCGTTTGCATCACCGTAGAGGCCGCGGTCGGAGCTGAATCGTCTTTCTGTCAATAGGGTGGACAACCCAGCGCTGCTGCTCTTGAGCAATTCCCTGCCCAGACCGGCAACTCTTACACATGGACCGTCAACATTGCTTCCGGTCAAGAGATCACTCTCTCAATCCGTGACTCTACCGGTGCCATCAACTACTCCAGCCAGGTTCCCATCCAGGCTAGCAGCGATAGCTCTTGCTTGAACGGCAGCGCTTCTTCCGCCCCTGCTTCATCTAGCGAGGCTTCTTCATCCAGCAGCAGCAGCAGTTCCTCAGCCGCTTCATCCAGCAGCAGTGCTGCTAGCTCATCTGCTGCCTCATCTACCGCCAGCTCTTCAGCTCCTGCTACTACCACCAGCGGCCGAAATGCCAACGCCAACGGGTAGGTCCGACCGTCGGAGGAATACTGTAACCTTTACTATTTGTGCTAACGTCGAACTGCTCCAACAGATCTACCTCCGCTGCTGCTCCTGCTTCCACCTCTCCTACTGGTGGAGCTGGCAAGTATCTCGCCAACATGGGTGCTGTCGCCGGTGTTGCCGGTGTCGTCGCACTCATGCTATAAATGACGAGCATCCTAGGATTGGCGGCGCGAGAAGAACGACTACTGCAGCCCGGACTGCATCACGTCGCCAGAACACTTCCATTCCTGGCTTTTTCTTCTCAGTAGAATATGGGCATTCTGGTCAATTACGTTTTCGGGGAGTACTTTTCAATTACGTATCCACACTCTATTACACCCACATACAATACACACATACACTATATGCAAATGTCCCTTCAACGCCTCTACCTTCGTCTTCAAGCGAGGCTGTGGTCGGCGTACCACTTGCCAAGCTGGAGGACCTGCCTCAGGATCACCGAGCAAAGTTTCTACCGCCTATTTCGGAAGCACTCCATATAACACCACAACACATTCACTGTATCATCTCCTATATCGACACTGTGCACCTTCGAGAACTGGCGGTAGCTTCTTTGAGTTTGGGAATTTTGCTGGTAGTCTCTCTTAGAACAAGGAATACGTTGTAGACATGTCCACTCTTTCCGTTTTGGAATTTAATTTACGATGTGACCTTCCGCAATACTTTTTGGTACCGTCGTCGTTTGCCTCACAGACTTACTTGGTGCCGACGTGAGCACGCAGCGATAGCCATTCGGCGAGCTTATGTAAGCCTGGCAGTCGGTGGCGTAACGTTGCATGCTTCTCTGGGCCACCTCTGTAGTTGGAAAGTGGACTGCCGTCACAGACTAATAGTTGGAGGGTGCACTAATTGACCATGCGCTGCTGTACTCCTGCCTTTGAGACAGGGACAGGAAAGCCTGGACACTCGCGCCCTTCGAGTCTCGATCACCCTTTGCTGACTCCAGAGATGATGCAACGGCTCTTGACAGCTTGTCCTAAAACGACGAAAGCATTATTACATACAGCAGTCTGCAACTGTAGCACCTTCGATAGAAGCGAAGAGCAGCATACGCCGCCGCCATGGCTTCATACGGCACTATGGCCGAAGCCGGCGTAGTGGAGGCTGGGCCGAGCACGAGTTCGAGTAGTCGCCTGATCAGCCCTACAACACCGCGGACAAGGCTACGAGCAGCCTCCGGAGCGTCATCCATGCGCACAGTTGGTCCTATATTGGTATCGAGCTCTAGGCCGGACGAGCTCACTCGCCTACTCGCCGCTCGATACCACGCCCACGCCTCGTCAAGTGCCCTTCAAGAGACAGACCTTTCAGTGCCGCCGCTTGGCCTCGACATCCAAGACAACGAACCGCCAGATTCGTTTAGAAGACAGACATTACTCAGCTTAGACATACTTAGAGGCTTGCTGCTAGCTCTGTTGGCGGGAGAGAGCATACAAATGTTCTTGCGAAGCGAAGAGGAGTCGGACGAGAACTGGTATTCGAAACAGGATAGATGGACAGAGTCTCCTTTATATGCACTGAGGCTTGCGGCTGTAAGCTTATACGTGGGACATCTGCTTGAACAGGTAGCTGACGTTCTTCGCGGACCTTATAGAATCCAGCAGCGCCAGGTAAGTGGCGGTAGCGCGTTGACGAGAAAAGCTGGCGCCCGATGCTAATCATGCTTATTGTTGAAAGGCTTGATGATACTTGGAGGTATCGGTGTTGTGCTATTTCAGCAGAGTCGGCTGCAGCTGGGTTGGAGTCGGGCAGACTTGCTGAGGCACTCGGCATTGCGCGCGGCAGCTCTCATGGCAAGTGCCCTTCACTGTGACATCGATAGTTGCGAAAACGAAGCTAATGATGCGGCTTGAAATTTGTAGTTCATCAGCATACTCCTCACGATAGATTTCACTGTACGCGAAGATGGACCAAATCTCATCCAGAATCTTATCCTTTGGCCATTCGGGATAAACCTATTCTTGTTGGGCTGCGTCACAATCGGATTGCTGAGTCTAGAAAGACGCGCCGTCTCCAAGTATCTGGTTCAGCACCAGGCGGAACAATCAGAGTCTTACTCATCGAACTACACAGAAGAGGCGGAAATCGATGAAGAGGCTTTGTTGAAAGCCGAGAAATATGCGTACCACGCGGGCAATGGTGTACTGCTCGCACTGGCAGCAGCGCTACTTGCTATGAATATGCTGGCTGTCCCGAGACAGGGAACAATTGCCAGTGATAGAAGCGATTGGTTCTGGTTTTGGATCATGCCAATGCCGAGTGAACCGCAACGAATGTATCATAAGCTACTCAATCAGTATGCCCCACTTAAGTGAGTCGCAGTGATTGGCAGTTTCGAGACGATGACTCAGATTGTTCTCTTATTCGTAGCTGGCTACCATTCGGTTTGATCGGGGTGGTCTTTGCCCGCTTTCTCACTCGTCGGGAAAGGACCAAAGTCGCTCTGTCGGTCATCCATATCGCCCTTTTCCTCTTCTTTGCAACATTCTTCGTCCTCACTCGCATACTCAAGTTCGGCAACTTATCGACGCATCTACTGCCTGATCACCCTCGACATCCAAACAATCCATATCTCGAATCGTGGCAGGCATTCTTGTATACCATCAAGTTTCCGCCTGATTTGGCGTACTCAAGTCTGTGTCTCGGAGTCAATTCACTCATGTTTGTAATCATCATGTTGTGCAAGACGGAATGGAAGGAGAAGTCACCGCTGCTGCAGTTTGGCCGGTCTCCCATCTTCTTTTACGTCGCGAATGTAAGCTCGATTTCACTTTTCGTGCAGCTATGAAGTTGGCGAACCTCTTACCTTCTATACAAGCTCCTTGTGTTCCGTTTCGTTTCGGCGTTCGCTTTGACATTCTTCGGACTTCCTACCAAGCTCAGCCTTGGACCAGCATTGACATGCTATTTCGGAACTCTCATAATCGTCTGGTTCCTGTGCCGTGGCTACCTTGCCTTCAAGGACGGTCGAAATTCTCCCGATTCAGTGAGTGATACTATTCACAGCGCGATGGCTTGTATGACCTTACTGAGGCGGCTCTATCATCCAGATCTGGCGTTTCTTCTGAGTACAGCCACTGAAATGTAATGTCATGTCCGCATACGCACAAGGCTGCATCAGCTTCACTGTAAGTAGGCGTACGTCCTTGCGGACTAAGTGAGAACCCTTGCCTAACTCAATGTATTATACCTAGATCAGAAGTGGCGGACGAAAACACGCCACTGCAAGGCGCATTGTGCGCTTGAGGTGCAAGTTTAACATATGAGCACTCGTTGCAAAATTAACCTCATCGATGCAGCAGCCCGAGTGCTTGGGGTCGACAATTGCGGAACAGCACACAGAGGGCTGGGCACTCCAAACCAAGCGTACATTGCGACTGCCGATGCGTAATTCTGTAATCACGACAAGCGCATACAATGCCAAAGTCATTTTATAGTCGTGTATACTAGATGAAGTAGCAATCGAAAGAGGTCTCTCAATCCTCTTCCTTCTTCACCTTGTTCTCTTCAACTTCTTGTTTCAAGACTTCAATCTCCTTCCTGAGCTTTTTGACCTCGGTCAAAATCTGTGAAGAAGTGGAAGTCTGCAAGTCTGGGAATGCCTTGACCAGCTCATCGAAGGGAATGGTGCTGATCTCTCCATCGACACCGTCGTCATCGCATGAGGGATCCTTTTCTAGCTGGAATGGCTACCGGCAAAAAAAGATGATCAGCGTAAGCTGCTAATTGCGACGAGCCTCCAAAATCTCACCTGGTCCTCTTCGTCCTCCATCAACTGTTTCAGCTCTTGGATGTGCTTGTTCTCCCAATGCTTCTCGTAGAGTGCGATAACTACGAGGGCCGGGAAGAAAAGGATGGACAAGACAAAATGATTGATTCTAGAGTAGACTTCCACTGGTAAGCAGAGTTCGAAAGCTAAAGGGGACATCTCAGCTTTTGCAAAATAGCAGGGCAGGATAGCGTGGGCGAATATGCCACTCACGTAGCAGGAATAGCTCGACAAGGTTGAAAGGTCTGGAATGGTATGAAGATGTCAGATTTTTCAAGACTCCGTTCAGCGCCACATACCCTCGACTTACGCAACATAGACGAATTGATCTGGCGCGCGGACAGAGCCAATCGTTTCTGCGGAAGCAGATGATTGTAAGTCAAGTCCAGTTGCCATGGAGACAGCCTGCGGTGCAGCTTACTCTGGGCGAAGAAAGCCATGTATTGGGCCATTGCATCGGCCGATACATTCTCGTACGCAGAGTTAAACAATGCAATGAGGATGTTGAGTAGTATAATAAGCGTGAGCATTGACCAAGCCTGCAAGGCAGATCAACGACAACTGGTTAGCGATGGGTTGTACAAGGTGTCCGAATATGAGAGGTTCCTACATAGTAGAGGATCATGCCGTATGGGTAATTAAGGTCGTCGCCAGCATAAGTATCGAAGTCTGGAGAGCCAAGGAGACCTTGTAGGAGAGAATGGATGATCTGACCCGTTGCGTCTCGTCGGTCATCCGCCACATCAAGGCCAGTGAGAGCTTGAAGGAAGCCTGGGGAAGTTTTCAATACCTCAGCTCCATATCTGTCGAACTACTAACCGTCTTGTGGCAGCTGACTCGGACTGACCCATGCTCAAGATAGCCAGAAGCGTGAAGAAGCTGCAGCAGGACCCAATAGTGTCAGAGGATGCAAAGTGGGAAGCATTAATGATCTAGTATACTCACACAACGCTCTCCTTCATCATTCTGCCAACGACGATCTGCATACTGCCAAAGAAACTGAAGAGATCAAAGACAGCTATGAGGCAGAGATGAAGAGAAACGTGTTTTCAGTAAGAGCTTCTGCGTGACATGAATGGAGGGGAGGATTAGCGCACTGAGAAGCTTGGCCCTGCAAGTTGAAAGCATAATCTAGTCAGCCATAGCACGTTGTGCGTGGAACTTAGTTGACTTACCAGATCAAAGGTGCAGCGCATCTGTTCAAGACAAGGAGTCAGCTATCGATATTGAGGGTATGTGTAGCAAGCAGCGACCTACGATAGGATTTGGAACGCCTTATATCTGTAATAATGAGCGGGCTCGTCATCCTTTTGGGCTAGATCCGCGATTCTGAAGCCCAGCGCAACAAAGGCGATGGTGTAAATACCCAGAGAGATACAGGTCCAGAATGTCAAAGCTGCAATTGAGCGAATTTTGACTATTCTGACGATTTCTTCGAGTGTGTAACCCATGACTTGAATGTAGAAAATGTAATCTTCAAGCCCAAATTCACGATCTGGTGTTTGAATGGCTAGTGTGTAGCAGACCAGGAACAAGATCCAAAGGAAGATACGGAGGATGTTCTGGTAGCGAGGCACGGCGAGACGGGAGGGATCTGAAAGAGATAAGCGAGGGCGAGACCTAAGATCAGCTCCAAGCCCTTGTATTGCATTCTTCGGTCGTGTACAAAAGACCTACCAAGTCCGCCTTTAGGCTTCCAAGCCTTGTAGATTACGTGACTACGAGTCCGAGGTTAGCTGACCGGCAATGCCGAAAACGATGCCCTAACCCACCCTCGAGCATCCCTGCCTTGTACGAGCTATTGCGGACGGGTCAGTCAATATTTGACAGGGCCAATTTATGTCAGTGCTGCTCACATGTCCCTTCCAGAGTGCGAAGACTGTCTTTTGCGCTTCTCCGCTTGACAGGAAGATAGGGCAATGCTCGTCCGAAGCCAACTCGATAGCCGAGAGCGGTAGCGAGACATCGCCATCCGACTCGATGTGAGTATATCGAGTGGAGAGGACGACGTGCTGCCTCTCGGACGGGAAAAGAGGAACAGTTCTTCTAGCAATAACTTCACAAGCCAATTTTCTGTTCATATGCTCATCGTAATCTGAAGGATTTCGGTATGCATCTTTACCGAATGAGCGCCTTGCGACTAGTAGACAGTATGGAATTGCATCTTGGAAGTCACCACCTGCTTTGAGGAAGGATTTGACAGCTTCGGGAGTGATGATCCCTCCATTTGCAGCTGTCAATTCTTCATCCTCGACTTGAAGTGGGATGAGCTTGAGGACTAGTGCCTTGAGTCGAGCAATGATCTTGGACTGTACATAGTTACATAAAGCGTTTCAGGTATAGGATTAGGATGTAGCGGTGCGACATTGTAACGTGGGACCCGCAATGATAGCATGCGATACAGACTCGATCAGCCTGACAGCAAAGCATGACGGAAACTGGATATAGACGTACGCAGACCTGAGGAGGGACCTCCTTGCAAGGCTGAGGCTCTCCATCTAGATCATCGCTGTAGCTGCCACCGTCGCGGTCATCTCCACCCAGCAGAGGTGTCTGTTCGTTCGAAAGTCCACCTTGCGGAGCCATGATGTTCGGTCGAAAAAGCTCTTCAGACGAAGGAGGAGCGAGGCTGAGTTGGAGCCGATGACACCGCTTGGTCGAAACAGAGAACAGGCACTGCCGTCTATGTGGTTAGCACGAGTTGCTCGGGTGAAGAAATCTCTCTTCAGCAGAGCTGCAGATATGTGTCACCTGCAAACGCACGACAGTGATCGACTTCGCCACTGATATATGCTTGTCTGAGCCTGGGGGCGGACATGGAGGACTGGAGGAGCAACGAGATGGAGATGCGAGATCCTCACAATAGCATAACAGCATGAACCTCGCTCAAGTACTTCGCGCCCTGGCTTCCAGGTTAGAACTTCCCCTTGTCTCTTGCGATCATCTGCTGTGTATGCTTGAAGACATAATCTACGCGTGATGGCTGCTGTTACGCCAACTTGAGTTATAACACGCTTGAAATCATGCCTCATGCTGCTATCATAGTCACGGTGAGGAAAGCTAGTGCTGTGGACGTGCGCGTACTCTGCTGATGTCTCCGGGTCCACAGGGCGCAGTCATCTTCAGCGTGGCGGTGAGCAGATAGAGAGAATTGTACACGCAAGACGAGCATGCAAGAACTCACATTGTCACCTTCCAACAGGCTTATACAGTATACAGAGAAGTCATACAACCTCGTCTCGAACAACGCCGTCGAGATGAAGAGGACGAATGGAACGCACAAGAAATGGAGCGGGCGATGCAGCTCTCGATACTGGAGCATCAGCATGAAGAGCAGAGACGAGTCGACCAGGAGAGATGGGATCAGACTCATCTGAACTCACACTCTACTTCTTCAAGTGCTAGATATGATGGCGACACCGGTATCATGCGCAGGCGCAGACATGCCGATGTGAGTACCTCGTCTTTTGAGCTTCCGGCGATTGCGGCGCCCCACAAATGCTGACGGTTCGTTCGCCACTATCCGCTTAGCCCTTCTCTGATGCTAATGAGATGCAAGAGGTGCCTTCCTCTTCATCAAGGTCTACTGAAAATGCCTTACTGTTCGACGCCGGCCCATCGTCTCGCCTTGACACCATACGTTACGATCTTTCGTCAGGCGTACAAACGCACAACGCAAGTGAGGACGAGGAGCTGTTTGAGACAGCTAGAAGCTTGTCTCTTTCCGCAGAAGAAATAGCATTCGTAAAAGATGATGATCTTCTAAATTCACCCCGTTCGTCGGCAGGCAGTGCTCTAGACACATACTCCGTCATAGAACCCGACTCAAGACCCCCTTCTCGATTCACCTCGCGCTCACAGAGCCCTCTTGTGGTTGATGTATCCGCGTCTTCTGTCTCTCCTTCTTTCCATACACCCATTGCTGGGAGTCAGCAAAGCCTTACCGCAGCAGTCTTGGAGCAAGCCGAATCAGAACGCGAGTCAGCAAGATCAACTAGAGCAGCGTCTCCTACGCCAACTCTTCGCTCATATACACACGACACAGAAGGAACATTGCATACCCACACTTCACCTTCATATGTTTCCGAAAGTAGAGCTCAAAGCGAAGCCTTCGGTTCAAGTGCATCAAGGCCCATCTCGCCATTCTCGGAAGTCGGGTTCATTTCGGCGCACTCATCCGACGAAGACAACGAAATGTCTAGACCTGGTAGTGTTACACAACATCTAGGCGGTGCAGGTAGCGATAGAGATTCGCAGTGGTCAGATTTGGGAGAGGATAGTAGTGATGAAGAGGGAGATGCAAAGGGGCTGAATGCGAGACAACAAGAAGAACTGCGGAATAAGAGGCAGAGATTTTTTGCGGGAAACAGTGCTGCTATCTAGCTGCTTTTCCTAGTCTGTCGATTTGTAGCCATATCTTTGATGGTAGTGTGTTGATGTATTTGACTTCGATGCTTATGTAGCTGTCACCCACTATTTTTTCACCCTTGCCTGTCTGTACGGATTCGTGTAACTACTCTTGCCGAAATGTGGAAGATTCTGGAGCAAGAGGTCGACTGAACTCAAGACCTACACGAACGAATTTGAAGCTACAGCACAAAGAGGGCTGAAAAGATGTCCCTTGATTAGGTCATCTGCCTTATGCAGATGGTCATCATGCCTCGAGCCCCAAGGCGTGCTGCCCTTTGTTGCCCACAATGTCCACGCCGACTCAGCCCACCTTTATTGTGGGTTGTCAGCGAGTTCCTGTGACCACCTACAATAAGAGTATGCGACTGTTTTTACGTGATCTGTCGGCGGGAGGAATAGGTTTGCGCGAACACGTTGAATGTTACAGCAACTGGATCGTTGATGCGGTCCCGGCTTTCAGTACTTTGCGCTAAGCCTGTAAGCCTGTCAGCACAGCAATGTTGCACAATCCCAGCATCAGCAAAGCAGTATTACGATTACGATTATTGACCTGTCCAGTGGTCGACATTATGCTACAGAGCAGGGCATCGAGTAAGTCATCTATTTTATCTTCTATAGGACACTGTCTTCATATTGCATTCATGTCTCGAACTTCTTCAATGCAGCTGAACGACCTTGTTCGTATGCTTTCACAGCTTTATCGATTTGAGGCTTCAAATGTTGCATAGTAGGAGGGAGCGCTTCACCAGCTACAACGACGCGAGACACATCAGCCAGCCATAGCTTGAGTTGTCGGTGAATGGACTGCTTACATTTGAGACCTCTCAGCCAACGCTGTCTGCACTGATGATAGCTTCTACTCGGTATCTTCCTGGCCACCGCCTCCCACCTCGTCCCATACTCAGCCACGCCCTGTACAAGCAGCTCGTCTTCTTCCAAGCTCCACTTGATATATGGAGATCTGCTCTTCTTCGCGAGCGCTGCAGCCGGTGTCATTCCCGCTTGAATGTCCTCCAAGTCGATTAGCGGATGGGAGATATCCACTCCTTGCGCTAGCTGCTCCGCTATCGTCATTGGACCGCCAGGATGCTCCTCACTATCTCCTTCTTCGACAGGATCAGAGCTGTCCTGTTGTTGCTGTAGGTGCGGGCTGAATGCAGCTCCGAGGAATTGATGGATGTCTCGGGGCGATTGGGGCTCGGTATAATCATAGCCACCATAGACATTCGTAGATGCGTTAGCAGGAAAGCCAGCCATGGATTTAGGCGTTTGACGAGCCATCTCCATCTCTTGAGCTAAATTCCTAGCCGATCCACTTAAAGTTTCTAGATTTCTAGCTCCAGAAAGGGTGCCTGGGCCTTTGCTAGCACTGGCAGCTTCTTCAGCGAGAACATCCAAAGCTGACCTCTCATTTCTAGCAATTGTATTTGGTGTTTGAGGGGGCAAGAGTGAGGAGCTTCCATTTGATGTTGTTATCGGTCGACCTGGAGTTGCTGGCAAGCCGGATGCAGAAGGGATGGGCATCGGATGAGGAAAGCGTGTCATATCGGGTTCTTGCAAAGAGGCGGGCGTTGCTGGCGGATAAGCAACAGCTTTCGGCGCCGATGACTCCTTGTATTCTCCTTCCGCGGACGCCTGCCAACCATTGTTAGTGTCTTGCTCCCATATACGCTCTTGCCAGCTTTCTTCGCCTTCGGCTCCGTGTTCCATGTCCACATCTGCTTCATGGCCATATAAGCTTTGAGCAGCCAGGAGAAGCTCGTCGACAGAAGCAGCGGGGTCCTGCGTCTCGCTTCGGGGTCTGCCAGACGGCGCTGCACTCGGTCTACCTCTGCCCCGTCCACGACCGCCATTCGAGCTCGCGAAATCAGTTGCCTTTGAACGTCTTCGAATTGCAGCCGTATTATTTATAGATACAAGCTTAGTCTTATTGGGTGAACCAAGAGGACGGCCAATTTTGCGTTCGCCCTTCCCGGAAGAGGTGGTACTAGTAGAAGGCTGCATGCTTGGCGCAACAGGGTGATTGTTTAGGTTTGCGGGAGATGATGACTGGAATATGGATGCCGCATTTGACAGATTGACGCGAGGGGACTCGTGCTCTACCTTGATGCGGGTTGTTCGAATAGGCGAGCCAAGGACTGCACTGAGTGGTACAGGTCTCCGTGATGGAGATGCACTGGATGAAGCCACAGGTGGTGGCACTTCTTCTTGATTCTGTGTCCATGCAATCGGCAGTGGTGGCAGTCGCTCCGCTTCGTACTGCTGTCCATGTAGGCCATCGATCCGAGAAACAGCGTCTTGATTGCTATCATTTGCATCAGGGAATTGTACGCGCGAACGTCTGGCTCGAGGGAGATGCGACAGTTCAGAATGTGGATGCAGATCTACTACTTTCCGTAGTCTGCTGAGGCGCGCAGAAGCCAGCAATAGATGTTCGGTCTCTGCGTCTCCCATAGTCTGATTTCGCATGAAGACATGTCTCGCGTCGGTGTTGCTGCTACGTCTTTGACGTTTGCGAGATTCCAAGGCGGCCTCTCCACGTTCCGTATCTTCTCTTTCGGCAATCTCAGCCGAATCGTACCTCGGGTGATGGTCATCGTCATCTGATTCGGAGTCTGGGGTCGGGAGTCGATAAGGTTCCACACTTGACAGGAGGTATGAACGTAGATATCTCAATTCTGTTTCGAGTCGCTTTCGTTGTGCTTCGGAGGTGCGGAGCTAAAGACGTATTCACATGGTAAGGTTAGACCTGTTCTGATATTCAGTCAAATGGAGGGAGTTGAAAGAGGTGCTTACCATCCTATTTACTTCTTCGAGCTGTCGAGAAGATGGATCTCTTGTCGAGGCGGACTATTGCGCATGTGAGACAAGTCAGTTGGACATTGAAAGATCGGAAAGTACATGTCTCCGGGAAAGGCTTACACTTGGCTGTTCAAGTTGTGAGACCCGATTATGTGATGCGCTCTGCTTCTTCGCAAGAATAGCAAGCTGTTTCTTGAGTAATTGGTTTTCGACCTCAAGTCTTTCCATATCCGACGTTTGGAAGGGGTCGGGGAGCACCAGAGAGTGCGACGAATGCTTGGACGAAGCTTGTACTGAAGCTGAAGCGTCTACAGCTCTTCCTTTGCCTTTGGCACTTGATGCAAGCAAGAGAGGCATGCTTGGACGTGTTGGTGATGCTTGCCGTATTGTTGGATCGTCCAGTGATGGGTTGATATCTTGATCATGAGCATGACGGCCCACTATATTCTGGCTGTGTGGAGGATCAGAAGCCAGAGGAGCAGTCTTGAACGATTGTGATGGGCTGTAGGCTATCTTTGAAGTAGATGCAACGGGTGCAGTGTCCTCCTTCAGTGATGTAGCAGTCTCCTCCATTGCTCTGTGTGGCAGCAGCAGTGGGGACTCTTCGATGCCACTCCCCAGTGCGATATCGCTGGAATGAGCATGCAATGCCATGTTGAAGCTGTTCATCTACTCTTGCAATCTGTCCCTAGTAACATGCTCATCGACGTCTTCCCTCTTGCGATGATTATATCTTGCAGGTCGTGTTGAGTTGGTGCAAAAAGCAGGCGCGCCAGTTGCCCGCACTGGAATCAAAGGCGAGAATAAGAGAGCGAGAGAGGTGCGGCACAGGCTTGGA
Source organism: Cystobasidium slooffiae (assembly GCA_019775285.1). Lineage (NCBI taxonomy): Eukaryota > Fungi > Basidiomycota > Cystobasidiomycetes > Cystobasidiales > Cystobasidiaceae > Cystobasidium > Cystobasidium slooffiae. The sequence continues at coordinate 108,214 of JACWFZ010000015.1, forward strand.
GTGAGGACAATCGACGAGAAGGGCAAAGACGAAGAGTGAAGACGAGATTGGAAGGGAACTTGGATAGCAGAGAGAGGTGATAGAGCAGTGCAAGAGCTTGGATTGGATTGCAAGAGCTACTTCTTACTTAGAACACAGCAGCCAGCTTGAAGGAGCCATTCTGCGACGGGTCCAGCGGAGCATAGGCACATCCATCCATCCATCAACAACATGCTGCTCGATATCAACGTGAGTGAGGAGCTTGTATGCATAATGCATAGAGCAGCAATATGCTGACAGTCTGCTCGCTTTTCCCCTTCTCTCTGCAATGGTACCGCTCAACAGCGCAAGCTGCTCGCTCGCTCGTCACGCGTCAAGGCGATAGATTTCCACCCGACGCAGCCGTGGATTATTGTGAGTTGGAACAATATAGACATCTTATTAGCATACCTTACTGCATGCTATGCTCCCTACGCTTGCTGCTGACTTCGAGCTTGTTCTCTCCGTTTCATGCCATACAACCACTGCCCTGTTCACCGCGAACCACGTCTACACTCAATCGCCAATGCACACGACATTCCAACACAACAGGCTGGCTTGTACACAGGCAATGTCTTCATCTGGAACCATGAGACTGGTGCACTTGTCAAGACATTCGAAGTCACAGAGGTCCCAGTGCGATCCGTCGCTTTTATCGCGCGAAAGAACTGGTTCATCTGCGGTGCCGATGACTTTCATTTGAGAGTCTACAACTACAATACTCAGGAGCGCATTGCTGCCTTCGAGGCACACCCTGACTATATCAGGTTAGTACTGCTTACATATCCTAATACCCCGATGTATCAACGCAGACGCTGACTGCGTGATGGCCCTCGTAGATGTCTTGCTGTACATCCTACGCAATCGCTGGTCATCACTGGTTCCGACGATATGACCATCAAGCTTTGGGATTGGGAGAAAGGCTGGAAATGCATGCAGGTGCGTAGTCGTCTGGTATTACTTGCTCAGCGCGTCTCCCCGTTCTAACATTGGCGTTATACTACTGTAGACATTCGAAGGACACACGCACTACATCATGAATATCGCCTTCAATCCTAAAGACTCGAATCAATTCGCTTCAGCGTGCTTAGATCGGACAGTCAAGATCTGGCAGCTGGGTTCTCCGAATGCAAACTTTACGCTTGAAGCGCATGACAAGGGTGTCAATTATGTTGACTATTACCACGGTGGAGAGAAGCCTTACCTGGTTACATGCGGCGACGACAGGTCAGTACTTCCTCATGAGACTTGGTACAGTTCGAAGAGAGCGTGAACTCTTATCTGATGTTCCTGCAGACTCGTCAAAGTGTGGGACTATCACTCCAAGTCGTGCATCCAAGTATTAGAGGGCCACACCTCCAACGTCTCATTCGCAATCTTCCACCCTTCGCTACCTATCATTGTATCAGGCTCCGAAGACGGTACTGTCAAAATTTGGCATTCATCTACGTACAGACTTGAGAATACGCTCAACTATGGCTTGGAACGATGCTGGTGTGTCGCGTACACCACAAAAGGCAACGATGTCGGTTTCGGTTTTGATGAAGGTGCAGTTGTCGTCAAGGTAAAGTCTTCCCTCACACTGATTGTACTAGCGCGCCACGGTGTCTAATCCAACTTCGGTATGAGCAGCTCGGCAAAGAAGAACCTTCAGTCTCAATGGACAATGCAGGCAAGGTCGTCTTTGCGCGCAACTCGGAAATAGTCACGACGAACTTGCAGTCAATTAGCACCGATGAAGAGTTCCAAGATGGACAGAAGATCGTCGCTCCTGTCAGAGATATGGGTACTACCGAAATCTACGCTCAAAGCTTGCAGCACTCTCCCAATGGACGGTATGTCTCTTTGGTGGTCTGTCAGGTCGTATTGGCAACAGGTTCTGACCGCCTTTTTTGACCACAGCTTCGTTACCGTGTGCGGTGATGGCGAGTATATCATCTATACCGCACTAGCATGGCGAAACAAAGCTTTCGGATCAGGACAAGGCTTCGCATGGGGTGCCGATAGCAATACCTACGCAGTACGAGACGGAGGTGCAGGCTCAAAATCACCCGTGAAGGTCTACCGAAACTTCAAAGAACGTGCTGGCCTGATCAAAGGCATCAACTATGCTACATCTGGAATTTGGGGTGGAGCACTGCTCTGCGTTAAGGGCAATGGCTTTGTCTGCTTCTATGACTGGGAGAACGGAGCACTTGTCCGAAGGATTGAAGTCGACGCTGAACAGGTGAGTTGGCTTGTATACGCCCTACAGTAACGTAATATCCCGACTGATATCTCTGTGTGCTTTGTTTACAGGTATCTTGGTCACCCTCTGGCAACCTGGTAGCAGTCACATCGAGCGACTCCTTCTATGTCCTACGCTTCTCACGCGAAGAGTACATCAACTTCGTTGACAACGGAGGTGATCTAGGCGATGAAGGCGTAGAAGATGCTTTTGAGCTCATTGCTGAGGTCAACGAGACCGTACGAACTGGCAAATGGCTAGAAGACTGCTTCATCTATACTACCGCGAACAATCGCCTCAACTACCTTGTCGGATCGATGACAAACACGATCAGTCACTTTGACACGTAAGCTTTCCTTCTAAGCATATTTTCGTTCTCAACATCTGCTAATTCGCTGCGCTCTGTAGGCAAATGTACTTGCTTGGCTACCTGCCTCAACACAACCGCATCTATGTCTGCGACAAAGATGTCAATATCGCTGCATACTCACTAGCGCTGTCGGTCATCGAGTATCAGACCGCCATCCTACGAGGCGATCTGCAAGCGGCAGAGGAGCTCTTGCCCTCTATTCCAAATGACCAGAGGAACAGAATTGCTCGCTTCCTGGAGCAGCAAGGTGCGTACATCTTCGTACCCTTCCATCACCGGCGTTCTCGCTGACACTACAAGGCCATTGCAGATATGAAGGAACTGGCTCTCGAAGTCTCCACTGATGTTGACCAGAAGTTTGATTTGGCGCTCTCCCTGGACGACCTCCAGAAAGCACTCTCCATAATCGAGCAAAGCGCGACAAGCAAGAAAGGCGGAGCAGCTGAACCGAAATGGCGCAGTCTGGGAGACAGAGCTCTTGCACTGTGGAACGTCGAGCTGGCTGCTAAGTGCTTCAAGAATGCCGGTGATCTACCTGCACTCTTGTTGGTATACAGCAGTTTAGGAGATAGGAATGGCATGCGGGAGTTGGCAGACGCAGCCAGTAAGCTTCGGCAAATGACAACATGTGGTGCTGAAAAAAGTAAACTGACGCATTTTTTCTCGAATAGAACAAAAAGGCCTGAACAATGTCGCCTTCGCGGCCCTGCTCCAACTCGGCGACACAACCGGCTGCATTGACCTTCTCGTCTCAACGGACCGCATACCAGAAGCCGCCTTCTTCGCAAGGACATATGCTCCATCGCAAGCATCAAGAGTAGTCAAACTCTGGAAATCAGACTTGGAAAGTAAGAAGAAGCAGAAGATCGCGGTTGGTATCGCGGATCCTGAAGAGGACCCCGATCTCTTCGGTGAAGAATGGCAAGATGCCTTGACTTCTGAAAAGGGAGGTGTGAGCGATGACTATGTACCTGCTGGACAGAAGGAGGATCTTATCGATATGCAAGATGACGATGCTGCTGATCTTGTGGAGAAGCTCAAGATTGGAGACGACGCCGAGGACGAGGAGGAGGAATTCGTCGAGCCTCAAAGTGGAGTTCTGCCACAAACGAACGGGACGGCAAAGACATCAGACACCCAGCCAACATCGCCACTTCTAGACGAACAAGAAGACGAAAAGGAGGAGGAAGAAGATTTACTAGCATGAGGACAAGGAACCGAAGTGGCTGATTATTGTCAGTGCCTTTCGCCTTCCTGATGTCTATCAAAATTAGAGCATGATGTATCTGCCTAGAGCAAGCTTGTACGAGGTGCTTCATGAAATGGATGGGTAGTAGTATCATGAATTAGAAGGCTTATGACCTTCAAGAGCTCAACCGTCAGCAAACGCGACTGACAGACATGTGTTTTCCTCCTCAAGTATCTTCCGCGTTGACCACTCTACGCCACGCCGATCTAAGTGTAACAACAGTACTGACGATACAATTTTGATTTTGTGTTCACTTAGTCTCCTCAATCTCTCATATCCTGGTCATCGTCGTCTCTCCTTCTTGACGGTCTGTCTCTGTCGTCGTCGCGCCTGTCTCTAGATGATCCATTAGCCTGTGAATCTTCAGCCATGCTCGCGCGTCTGCCTGCTCCCATGATGGATATACCGCCTTGGGACGCGCCTCCTGCAGCATCTCTTCTGTCTCCCACCGGTCTGCCGTTGCTACCTGATAATAGAGGATTGACTCGTTGCGCTCCGTTGGGTCCGCCGGTTCGCATGGGTCCACCCATCCCAGGTCTCCGACGGCCAGTCTGATCCCCAGCGATACCCCAAGCTTTGTCGGCATCTGATAGACCATTCATTCTTCCTGCTAGTGGGCCATTACTGCCGCCTGGCAATGGCTGTCTTGCATTGAGGGAAGGTATGCTTGATGTGGCAGAAGGGTTAAGTGCGGAAGATGATGATGATGATGATGGGACGGCAGTGATGAATGCGATTTCGATATAGTCGCCGGGAATGATACGGTGTTGCTCGAGTGTACGTATTGAAGGGTCATTTCTACCTCCGCCGCGTCCACTGGGTCCCTTTTCTTCCAGGTAGTCTTCTCCTGTAAGATCTCTCGCGAACACAAATCCTAGATCTTTATAGTTGTATGTTGGACCTCTGGAGTCGACTGAATCAGAGGAAGAAGGCGAAGAGGTATATACGTGTCGTATTGAGAACTTGGCATTGCCTGGTCGTTGATATGCCGCTCCTACCGAACGGAGAAGTATCACAAGTTCACGGAGAGTCGTGTCTTTCCAGACATAGATCCCGTACTCGCCTCGCTGAAGAGCAGGCGAGTTGGGATTGAATTGCTGGATGTCACTATGTATTTGAGGGCGTATGAAGCATCGAAGCAGGTAGGGCGAGGTCTATCATCAAATAATCACCATGATCAACCAGGTGAATCAGTATGACATGCTGTGATATGGCGTGAAAAGCGTCAAGTCGGCCCATCCCGACCATGGTACCTCACCTTTGACCTATCCACAGACGGCATAGCTGACTGTGATGTCGTGGTTGTGTGCTTGTCGTCTATCTTGTGTATTGGCACATTTCAAAGCTGCACGCTGATCAGCCGTCCGGGCAGCCCGCTCTCTCGTGCCTTTCAACTTCTTTCTCTCTTTCTCCATCCCACTCCCACCTCGACCTCGTCTTCAACTGCAAGGCCATCAAGCTCTCAATACTCCAAGTACACCTACTCTCATCTACCTGAACACCTCATACTTTCTCCAGGATGTCCGGCGAAGCATGGTCAGTTTACAGAGCTTAAATCTCGCCCAAAGACGTCAACTGACAATACTGTTTCATCCTTTTGCCATACGACTGTACTTGGGCTCTATCTATTCGCTGTACCAGGCTGTACCTTTTCGCTGTGATCAGTTCGGCTGTCCTTTTATTCACGAGTGTCTTCTTCATTATCATGTTCTCGGATCTGGAATGCGTAAGTTGTCATTTCACTACAGACAAGGAGAGCCCGCCCTACTCGACAGCAGAAAACAGCAAGGGCAGCGTGATTGGAAGATCCGTCATCTTCAAGAGAGCTATGGCTACAAACTCGTCAATCTGCGTCAAGCAAGGGGCCCAACAGGGTCGTGTCCGCTTGACGGGCAGCATGCCGACGTGGTGATCATGCTGGCTGAAATATCTGATTCTCTGGAAATGTAATGCTGTCGTTCAGCATTACATTTCCAGAGAATCAGATATCTCAGCCAGCAAAGCTCCTCCCGTCCTCAACTGTCGTGGGAAGCTTGAAGGTGACTACAAAGGTCACATAGGATTGATCGTCGAGGACTACCATCTGTGGTCATAAGAGTGCTCGAATTCATAGCCACGAGGCAAGAGCAGCCGCCTGGCTACGAACATCAAGATAGGCCGAACTCTAGAGGAGGACAATGCTGCCGGGATGCGGAGCGGGCGGGCTCTGTTGCTTGAACGATGGCATGAGCTGATTGTGTATATGACGGAAACAGGACTACCTCAACCCTATCGACCTGTGCAACAAGCTCAACCAAGTAAGCAACGAATAGCATAATAAGTCTGTTCTGCCTTCTTGTCAAGGCTCACCCGTGATTCTCCTTTGCACAGTTCGTTCTACCTGAAATGATCTTCCATGCCTTCTTGACGGTCCTCTTCCTCTTCTCGTTCCAATTCATCCCATTACTGCTCAATGCACCCCTAGTAGCATATAACGTCAACAAAGTCATGACGAAACAACATATGTACGATGCTACTGAGATCTTCAGAACATTGGGACAACATAAGAAGGAGTGCTTCTTCAAGCTTGGGTGCGTCTTCGACTATTACATATGTTTGACAGTGCACAGTGATGCTGACACCTGAGCATTGCCGCAGCTTCTACCTTATCTGCTTCTTCTACTATCTATACCGCATGATCCTCGCCCTCGTGCAAGACGATTAGGCGATGTAGCGTATAATGGAGGTCACTGGCAGCCGCGCAAGAGTCTCGGTGAGAACGAAAGGTTGACGAGACGTAGAGCATAGTCCCTGCATCCTTCTTTACACAGCGATAACAGCAGTCTTGCAGAATGTCGCAATGGATAATTGTCGTTTTCAAACTCTAGCCAGCCGTTGTGCAGTGCCTATCATCCCTAAAATTAAAAATTAGAAGCAATGAAAATCAAGTTCAGTATTGCACACAACATTGTATAACGTGGTCATGGCCTATGCATGCTTGAGGAATTGCTACATTCGCGTGACAATCTTTTTCGATCAGCCTTGTCTTTTTGTCTTGCAAGTTCACGTGCACGATGACTTTGTAACTTCATAACTAACCTCTTGAACATGATGTTGTCTCGGTGACTTATATACGCTGCGACTGTCTTGTTTAGGCCCTACATCAAGGCATCATGGCGGCAGCAGCGCCTGATGGCCAGCAAGACCTGGAAGCGAGTGTCTCCAGCAAGCTATTTAACTCTGGGCGTGCACTGGGTTCATTTCTGGACGTGGGCAACAACTCAGAGTCAAGTGTACCACCACCTATAGACGTAGACGATGATGCCAACACCTCGCAAGCAAGACACGCCTCCTCAAGTCATATGAAGGCTTCAATGTCACTTGACTCCAATGGTCCTGCTGCACGAACGCCACGAGCCTTGCAAGCTTCATCTGCGAACGATAACAACGATGTGGTACTGGAATACCCACCGTCATCAAGTCAGACCTCAACTTCAACTCCTACATCTGCGTTCTCAGCTTCCAAGCATCCACAATTGCTTCCCCACTTCCACCAGCAGTCGAGCCTGGACCCCTCGACGTCTTCGAACAATAGTAGCGGTCAATCGTCATTCGACTACAATAGAGGCACTTCATCGAGGACAGCAGTGATGCACCTCAGTGCTTCTCAGAACAGTAGTCGAAGTCTGACTGGCCCTTTATCAAATTCGTCTACCGGTCTTCTACCACCTAGTCATGGTGGCAAAAGCAGCTCATACATCCATGACAGAAAAGACGAAGACGACCACATAAGTGGCTTCGCGAAAGTGTCAGCAGGAAAGAAGTCCATGCAAGTCTTTGGCACGCCGCCTGTCGGAATTATCGGCGTACACAAACCTAGAGAAATACTCAGGTTAGATAGAGACTATACATCTGGTGAAATATGTCAATTCTGGTCTGGCTTTCCAATTGAGCTGGAAGGAAGGGTAAGCAATCCTAGCTTATGTCGCAGTCCTTCCATTAGCTGATACCGAGCCTCTCGCTGTAGATCACAGCTACACAGCATCTGAACGTCATGAATGAGCTGAACGCAATTTTAGCATCAGCGTTTGACCCATACAAAGCAATCTTTGACAATGTGGTCGCTGTTCTATCACTATATATATCGACCTGGCTTTTGTCTAGCCACTATGATAAGGTGAGTCTCGTCAATCTTGGACGGCCGAGTCAAAGTACACAGATCTAACTGAGCGCTACGCTTCACTGCAGGGTATTGCACGGTTCGACAAAGCATTAGAGGAAGCCAATAGAACGCTTTACAATCCAGCAGGGCTGAACCTCATCAATCCAAAGAAGAATGGGTACCTGTTCGTGAGTGCAACTTTCGGGGGAAGAAGAGTGAGTCTCTGACTAACTGGATGCGCCTTCGCACATGCAGCTGGAACTGGAATACTATTGAGCGCTTAGACGCTCCTCATACAATCGTTGGACCAACCGGTTACTTACCTCTTCAGGAAGTTCGTTGCATTATCAGTCTGTTGTTGTAGAGTTGACTATTGGCTCAGCAAAGCAAGGAATTTCTTTTCTTGATTGTCCTTTCATTCGTCTTTCTGCCCATCACAAATATAACCTATAGCTACACGTATTGACGTTGTCACCTTTGAATGCCTCTATGCCGGTCCAGGCAATGGATACAAGCTTCCTTTTAGCCTTTGACTGATTTCAAGATATTTCGCATCTGTTTCGGCCGTGATGAGGCCATGTCTAGTATGTCCAAAGGGAATAACGGCTCAGCAGCTAGCTTCCGCTACGGCAAGAATCGAGAATACAGCTTACCTCAAGAAGAAATCGATAAGCACAAGCGCACAATTCGCTTTGAACTTGTTTTTGATGATGTTATCCAGCACTTCATCCGTTTGCATAAGGGAGAAACTCTCGGCTTCCCCATCATTCGGTCTCAAGATGCAAGGTTCTCTCTTTTCATTCACATCAGGTATATCGTCCTTGTTGATCTTCTTTGTGCTTGCCTCCGTGGGCGTTGAAATGTTTTCTGGCCCATCTGCAGTCACGGCTAGATCCTCCTTTTCTTCAGAGGCGGCGGCAGCGCCAGCAGGCTCCACGGGCGGAGGCATTTCGAGGTCATACAAGTATTCGACCTCAGGCTGGAGCCAGCCATATTTGTTTCGGTAGATGTATGAGCAGACACCGACTGGTCTCGCGCGTCTGCGAACGAATGTTGGCGGTAAATTCGCTTCTTCAGCTGCGATGCGAAGTCACACAGTAAGTCAATGTGCTCGAGAGATGGCATGTGTATTTGAACACATACCGCACTCCTTGATAAGCGTCTCCAATGGACTGTCTCCTGTCGTAATGCCGCCTGCTACGGAGTTGTCCAAGTATCCAGGCCAGGTTGCTTTCGTCGCAGCTCGTTTCGGCACCCAGATCTTGTACTGTTCGTCCTCGGTCCGGACGTATGCTAAGGGATAAGGCGGTGAAGTGATACGATCCGTTGATTAGCGATACAATCTGCTGTCACTGAGCATTGCCATAGGGAGAGCTTACCCGTCATGTGCACACCGAAAGTGACGAAACCGAAGAGTGAACAAGCAGCTCTCTCGATGTCGAATACATGATTTGCACCAGGTAGAGGGTTGAAGGCTTTATCTTCTGGTGATAATTCCGGTCCATATACAGGGTATAATTCTTCTCTCCACCCTTTGAGCTCTTCATTGAACTGACCAGCTTGACGCCATCCTCTCACAAGACGGTCAAAGTGTTCTGTTATACCTTCTTTGCCTTCTTCATTCAGCCAGTCGTTAATGCATACCCCCCAAATTGCTTCTCCTGAAGATGTAGTTGCACTTTCGCCGCCGCCTTCTTCCGTTTCTCCAGTTGCCGACTGTGATGCAGGTGATGACGCTGGAAGCTTGTACGACAGGACCTTCCAGCAAGGTTCCATCTTGAGTTTCTTGATAGCTTTATCATTGTCCTCTAATAAAGCTTGAACGATGGGAGGCCGTAAAAAGCCAATTGGCTTCTTGTCCGCTTCATGCACGAAGAAAGGCACGAGCTCCTCGTCGCTTGCTGCACCGTGTAGACTCAGAGTCGCCAGAAGCGCATCTATGTCCTCCGCATTATCACGCTCCTTCCCAGTGTCTTTTTCCTTCTTGAGTTTCTCTAGTCGTTCCCGCTCTGCCTTCAGAGCTCTCCGCTCTTCTCTTGCTCTTCCATGCCAAAACGGTCCAAAAGGCCCTTGAGGTAATCTAGCATTATCGCACCTCTCAATAGCTGGTAAAAGCGTATATGTACCCGAAGGTAACGATAAAGGTTTCACATCCGGATCTGTCTCTTCTATATCGTGGAAGAAGGGTGATATCTTGTCCGGTGTGGAAAAACTGGACATTGGATCTCGTAGATCATCGTCGAAGATGTTGTTCGCTGCTGAACTGTAGGGATCCTCGTTGTCGTAGGGAGCCATGAGCAGCCTTTCTGATCTAGAATGATGTACTCTATCCTTGCTATGAACAATCTGTCGCTGTTGTGCGAGCGATAGGTCGAAAGTAGAAGCCAGCATCTGTATTCCGTCATGCAAGAATCCCGGCCAAGAAAACACGTGCTTCAATGCGCTTTTGCCGAAGTACTAGTCTCGGCAGGTAAACAGTGTTCAATGTTGTTTTCTAAATGAAGACTTGTGCATGTGTCTAGTTTCTGAGGATCTACTTGCAACCTGGTTCTCCAGACCATCAACCTGAATGGCAAGACTGGCCACCTGGATCACCCTGAACGGCATTGTAATGAAATCTGTATTGCAAGCACTGAGTTATCTCCAGTAAGAAAACCCAAAATGAAACCAAACTATAATACTATGCTAAATGAAAGTGTGTCGGCGGAAAAGCTAGTTTCCCCAATGGTGGTTGAAAGTACCCTAAATTCTCTCGGAGGGCGTCGCTTGCTAGAGACGACTCCATCCCACGCCTTCTTGTAGAAAGGAAAATGAATGAAAAAGGAAGGCGCGAGAACTAAAGAGGAAGAAGGTAGAAATGGGAAGATAACGTTCTTCATGCCATGCGTAGCATGATGAGAAGCGTATGATCCGAGCGGAGCGGACATGATCCAAGCCAGGGATCATGCAAGCACAAAGAGACCAACGTCTTCGTCGAGTGACCAGTGAAGGCCAGTCAGAGCGAAAATGATGGGCCGTCTTATGTGCTACTCTCGAGGAGAAAGTGTAATGTATGTAAAATGAATGTGAGCTTGCACGCAAACGTTTCGAATCTTCGTAAAAATTCAAAACTATTGGGCAGCCGGAAAGAAAGTAAAGTTTGTGTTTTTGGTATGTTGAGAAAGTGTTTTGACCAAGTTTTATGGAGAGAGTAAGAAAGGATGAAGAGAGGGGTATATAGCCAAGAATGTTTGATGAACTTCTGTACTACTCATTGCCAGTAGAGGTAGAATTCCATGGTAGTCATTGTAATGAGGCCCGTGCCTTGTCGTGTTGAAGTCGTAATGCATTGTCGAAGCGATTCGCGGTCTCAAATGAGACGGATGAAGATGGACCGCTTAGCAGCCCATGACCCAGTCACCGAGCTCGTACCCGTTCTTGTTCAATAGCCAGCCTAGAGACAAGACAAGTCCACAAATATTCAGCCTTAGGAACCAAAAAAAAAAACACCCAACGCTACAACGGTGGAAGATGTGGGGAGAGACTCACCATTAAGCATTTGCATATGGTAATTAATGTTATTCTGGCATTGGCAGCACGAGTCTTTGATAGCGGTAGCTTTTGCGACAGTAAGACCTTCATACCAACCATTATATTGACCCAGTGCAAGTAGTATATTACCATCATTTGCATCTAGACGATCTTTCAAGTATTTTGTACCTGTTTTGACGTTATAATCTGGGTCTGAGCATGAAATACCAGAGGTACATTTATCAGAGGTGATTTGCATCAGTCCGTGAGCGCCGCCATTGTCTCCTGAGGCTGAAAAAGACAAGATTTGAAACATAAACAATTGCTCAGCTCTGTTTCGACCTGACAGAAATGCTCTGCAGGTCGAATATTGCTTACCATCCTTGTTGCATGTTGATTCTTGCATTGCGATGGACGCGATGAGGATAGCAGGGATATCATATTCAGCGGCGTATTTGTCGAAGCTGATGACGTACGACAGGTGTCGTAAACAATTAGAAGAGATAGAGAGAGAGAATCATAGAATGTGTCAGTCCTTCGTATTCATTTCTACAAACGACGTTTCGGTAGGGAAACCTGACTCACATGCTCAAATAAGGTTGGCAAGCTTTAAAAGGAGAATCATCCTCTTCCAGCGCTTCATCAAGGCTCATGACGAGTATATCTTTAATTTTGACATTAGGTGGGTTCCAGCCATTTCCAGTATCAAGACCGCAGTTCAACCAATCCATAGCACCATTTGGACCTGTTGTCTTAGTCACATCCTCTGTTGCACCTGATTTACCACATGTTGAATCTGTGAATGAATATAGACCGACTCCTCCTAGGCTGTCACTGCCTGATGTAATGGGTGAAATGGTGTCGGTTTTGGGAGAAGATGAGGATGATGATGAACCGGTCGATTTAGCTTGTGAGGCGGAGGAGGATGATGATGAGCTTAATGTTGGAGCTGTCCATTCTTGGGTAGCTGATGAAGACGAAGATTTTCCTTGTTCTTGAGCATCGGAATTTCCAGAAGAGGAAGAGGAAGAAGAAGAAGAAGAGGCCTTCTTCTTGCACGTGCCGCTTGCTCGCTTGGAATGGTGGCGTTTCTTGTTCTTGTGCGACAATGCAGCAGCACCAGATTGGAAGATAGGTCTAGCATGACGAGGAGTATTGTGACTCTCTTCATCGAAGAAGGTATCAATCTTCCTCTCGTCCAGGATAGACCCTAAATTGCGCTTGTCCATGTCTATCGAGGGAATGCCACCATGCTTGGCTGACACGCCGGATGTGATCGCTGTGAAGGCGGCGGCGGCTACTGCAAGAGTAGCGGGAGTAGTGAAGTGCATGTTGGTAGTTTGGCTATGTGAGGTGTGTGTGCTGTAGGTGAGTAGGTTATTATATCATCAGTATTTCGTAGTCGTGCATAATGCAATGTATGCCAAATAAGGTCAGCCCGATCATCCATACTCATATGCAGACAAGTGACTTACAGGTGTAAGGTAACGAGAGAGAGTAAACGGGCCAGCCGAGTGAAGATGAGTATGTAATATGTAAGTATGTAGATGTAAAGAGTGTAAGATAGAGAAGGAAAGGGAGATGTAAAACTGTTCAATATCCCAGGTAGAACATAAAAGCCATTCCAATTCCATTCGAGGGACAAAACGCAGCGCAGGAAGGAGCGGAGGGACAAGGACAAGCGAATGAAAGGGAGGAAGGATACGAGAAGATGGTCAGCTGCATGCAATGATAGTAGTATTAGTATATGTATATCTTACCTTGTTGATGGGATGGGAGAGAAGCAAAGAAGAGACGAGCAACTGGTAAATAGATATTTCACTCATGCTTCCATCATGGCATAGCACAGCATACAAGTGACATTTCTGCATAAATGGACATCGTGTAAAGTGGCAAGCAAGACATGGACAGTGCATGACACGTTGACAGGGAGGTGCAGTATTACTGGTACTATTACATTCACTACAGCATACTACGACCCACTATTACTACTATCATACTCTCATCAAATCCAGAATCATCCATGTCGAAAGTGGCTTGTCCCCCTGTTTGCGAAGTTGCGAACACACGCGTCACGTTGGCTGTCAATCTACTGATGGTGTATGATACGCGTGTGCCTGATCGAGGAATGACAGCACCGATTTAGACCACGTGCTTTTTTATTCCCATGTCGCATCTTGACCCTGGACCTTTTAATACGTGTCGTGCTACTTCACATACCTTTCAGTCTATCTGTCTATATCCTTCAAGAAACTCAACTTAGTCATCAAGATTATATTACTGCTCTACTGCACTGCAGGGCTTCCGAAGCTATTCTCTTTCTCTGATGGGCGGAGTATACGATGAAGATCCTCCCTTTAGCTTCAGCGATGCCCATAATGGCCACTACTATACCTGGACTTATCCATCATTCTACCTCCTAATACCACCAATAATACTAACACTACAATCCACTCTCCTCTTCCTCCCCAAATCCCCTTTTATAAACTATCTCCGTCCATCACTACTCCCACTATCCCTGATAGCAATCTATTACTCCTGCTCATCAATCGACAGATCCTTCTTTCATCCAGTGAAAGATTTCATCCACTTCAATACTGTCATTCAATTATCTAAATTTTGGGCCTGTATTAGATCTGTTGAGTTTGCTATTGCTGATAGTGATGAATATAAATGGATTGGATATGAGAGGGCGTATGCTGATGTAGGAGATAATCATAAGGAGACAGACCGAAACAATGATGATGACGAAGGACAAAAACAAAAGAAGAAGACGCAAGCGAATGAAAGAGAGAACGTATCTGGCCATAAAATAGATGGTGTAAAAACACTCAGAGACACTCGACACCCTGTCCTACTCGGCTGGCTCAATCTATGCAGTCTGTAAGTCCGCTCCATACGCAGACCAGCTCGCCGTCGGATCCTTCCTTTCAGGGATCGACAGCCTCGAGTACCGAACTGGATATCGTCTTGTGATGCTAGCCAACCAGGACACTGTACTTACATTGCTGACATATTTATAATGTGGGAACAGCCGAGGAATAGGCTGGAAATGGGGCATAAAAGGCTCCCAAATAGCCTTACCACATCCATCCGATTCGTCACTTCATTTCCTCATTTCGCTTCTATTCCGAATCTTTTGGTCGCACCTTTTAACTATCCTAGCGATATCAACCATCGCATATCATCGACAACATTCATCGTTTCACGATGAGCTACTTGACATTTATTTCCCTTCTACGCTGTCATCGTCATCATCGCTATACCATGCACTAGTTGGGATTGCCAGTCGATTCATTCAAGTCGTCTTGTTCGGCAGTATAATCTATACATCATTAGAATGTGGTTATTCATTACTTACATTACTAAGCTATACCTTAACTTCAATCGCCCGGTTCACCATCTCAAGTCTAGAAGGTATCATACCGATATTAAAGATGATTGAACCGGACAAATTCAGAATTGAAGCATGGCCTAGATTATCTTATAAGCCTGTTTATTCAGATTCATTAAGTGATTTCTGGGGTAAGAGATGGCATGCTCTTTTCAGGAGGATATTCATAGTTGTTGGAGCTAGACCGCTATCCAATCTACCTGAGAGAATGACAGGTATCAAAGTTGAAAAGAACGTCAAGATGGCCTTAGGTGCTTTAGGCGCTTTTATGACTAGTGGAATCCTACATGAATGCTGTGAGTATACGATTTATCTCCGTTTTATCTTTCGTCTCAGCTATAGATTTGTACGTTAGCTAACAGGGATGATAAAATCGCCACATAATGTAACATCTCAATATACAGTCAACGACGCAACGCCATGGCAAGCTAGAGATCCATATTATACAGTATTCACCTTCTTCACAGTCCAATCATTCGGTATCATGCTCGAAAAAGCGATTCTACCACTATCCAAGAATGATCCTAAGCTTGCCAAAATTATGGGAAGGGTATACTGCTGGACTTTCTTGCTTTGTACGGGTTTACTCATGACTGAATGCTGGTGAGCGAGAACTAACTTACTTGATCCGAGGTGATATGCGACTGAATTTAAAACGATGATGTGGTGGAATATGCAGGGTCGACAGAGGAATTGTGGATAATCAGCCACCTCTTCAAGAATGGAAATGGTGGAGATGGGCACTTCCTCTTTCTTTCATCGTTCCGGCTCTGAGTACTACGCGCTTACATCAGATGAAGCACCTTCAACAGTAGTCAGCGGATATACTACTACAACTACTTCTACAGCAGTAACAGTGTAAGTATGTAGTCAGAAGTCATCTGTCATAGTCGTATTTGAATCCAAATATCGGCGATGGCCTGCGCGTGTGACACGACCAGCCAGGATAAAACGATTAAGACCAGACCTTTCAACAAAGCCTACTTAGCCAGAAGACTACTACTGATGTTCAAACCAAGATGGCAGCTACATGGACAGCCCCTACAGCCATCACTGCCATCCCCACTCTGATCCAACTCTTCCAATGCAGTCTCCTCTTCATTCCACCGTCATTTCTACAACCATACAAGATAACGCCTCAACAACTCACCTACTTCAGAGCGGCTATACTGCCACTATGCATATATGGAATATGGACATGCTATTCACACCCTCAACATTCTTACTTCCAGCCTGCTAGAGATTTCATGCATTTGAATATCCTACTTCAAGTGGGCAAATACTATGGATGCATTAAGGCGATCGAATTCGCTCTATGCAACGAGAAGGAATATACATGGATGGGGTATGGTTGGGCTTATCGTGATATTGAAGAACTGAATCACAAGGGTATAGGCAGTAGCGACCACGATGGTGCCGCGCCGTCCCTTGAGAGCGACACCAAGCCCGTGGTCTCAGAAGGTGGCCACCGGTATGGCCGTTCAACACGTGAAATAGTATGGATGGCGTGGCGTTGCACATTTTCACCGTGAGCAGCTGTTTTGGCTGAGCGTATGGGTAAGCTAACACTGACGTGTTTGACTGCATTTTGTTCGTGCGACGCCAGGCGCGGTATCGGCTGGGCCTGGCGCATCCGAGGCAAACAGATCCCTCCTCTGTATCCAGCCAGGACCGTGCTACCTACTCTGCTGCTGCGTCTGGTATATGCACATGCTACAACTGTCCTGCTATATGCGTTCCTTCAGTACTCAAGAGAAGTCTCTCCCGACCCATCCTTCCTCCTTCTACACGTGCTCAATATCCCGCAAGACAATGAGAATACTATCCTCCGAACAGGAACACAGCTGCTCAGTCGACTCTTACATGTCTTCGCATTCGGAGTAGCTATATACGCCTCAGTCGAAATGGACGTAACATTGGCAACAATAATAGCTTACTTCCTCACCAATTTCTTCCGTGCTTTCAGTCGAAATGGACGTAACATTGGCAACAATAATAGCTTACTTCCTCACCAATTTCTTCCGTGCTATCATTCCGCCGAAGTCGATACTAGCGAAATACTTACGTCCGGATCCATTCAATCCGAAAGCGTGGCCTACACCTTCCAATGAACCTTTACTAGCTGAGTCCATCACCGAATTATGGGGTAAAAGATGGCATGCTTTGTTTAGGAGGACCTTCGTAGCTTGTGGCACTAGACCTATGACAAAAATGGCAGAAAAAATGGGACTAAAAGCTAGATCTGCAAAAGTTGCTTTTGGTGCGTTGGGAGCTTTCGCTATCAGTGGCTTCATTCACGAGAGTAGTAAGTCTGCATAACATGACATGACAGTCTTTGCAGACGGTCGACGGGAGAATGTTCTGACTTTTGGTTTGCGAATCAGTCAATGATGCTTCACCATGGCTTCCACGCGATGCCCATTACAAGACAGTTACATTCTTCCTACTTCAAGTGATTCCTTTGGTCCTGGAGGAGGTCTTTAGGTCCTTCACAGGACCGAAAGTAGGAGGAATATACGGTCGTGTCTGGTCATGGTCGTTCATGCTCGTAACCGGCTTACTGCTGACCGAATGCTGGCGAGTGCACCCCTTATTGGCTGCTTAGACGTAGAGCTGATCGCGTGTTGCTTTACGCTTCCTCCTGAATGACAGGCTCGAGAGAGGGATTGTAGATGGTACACCATCTCTAGCTCAATGGGAGTGGTGGCGCTGGACTGTACCTGGTGCACTCACCATACCTAGTTTCGATAAGCCACGCGCATACCAGCTACAAGGATATCGTGGATGATATTTGGCGGGAGTATAACGATAATTGCTCGATGAAAGTGCTATATATGGAAACAACGACTGGAACGTAGTACGTCTACTCAGAACTTCTACCAATGCCATTACTACAAGACTTCGTATAGTTCCCGTACGTGAGGATTGTGATAGAAAGGAAACGCGACGGCCTCCAAATGCTATGTGTGAGATGGGAAATGAATCGATCATGCTAACGAGTTGGTGGCGGCGGCGGACTGACTTTCGCGCGAATGCTGATTCGCCTTGCTGGTACCGGCAAACCAGCCAGGGCCGGCGTTCCCTGATGTGTCGCGGCTGCACTACCGCCGGACGTGGTAGACATGGCGGGTGACGAAGGACCTTGCAAGCTTGGGGAATTAGGTCGCGGCTTGAGCCTGTATCGAGGTGATGAAGTGGAGGAATTGGTCAAGATTTGACTCATGGCAGAGTCACTCCAAGTCCTGCTCATTCGTTGCATCGCCCCGGCCGGCAAAGAGGGTGACGATGTGAGTGCGTTTCCGAGTAGACGGCTACTTCTATATCTCTTTTCGGCATCGGTGAACTCCTTGAGTAAGCCTTTTGCAAGGTCCTTGACGAGCAACGATGGATCGTCCTCGACTAGTCGGTTGATAGTCGAAACCAGGTTAGGCTGCTTGCTGATTCTTGAAGGGTCGGTGGCAGCCTCGAAGAGCGTTTTGATGACTTTTAGAAGATTCAAGCGGACAACAGCTTTTGGATGAGAAGCCAAACGCTCCAACAGGCGTCGGAAAAGAAGGGAGTGGGTTGACAGCTTATTACAAAGATTTGATGACAAGCGCAGGATCTGATGCAGAAACGAGAAGAACACGGTCAGTACTTTCCATCCCAAGATTTCGATGGATACTAGGAACAGATTACCCACCTTCAGTAGCGGCTCCAGTATGTTCTCGAAGCTTGTCGCCTTCGCGTTGGAGAATGTCTTCAACAAGGCATCTATGGACGTGTCTTCAAGCAAAGCATCCTCTATGCGAGCTGTCTCGTCCTGCAGCCAAGCAAGTATTGCTTCCAGCGCTGACAGGTTCCAGAAAGGATCTTTGAGCAACCCGATGTAGAGGTGGAAGATCTGATGTTGCCAAAGTATTTTCCGACATGTCTTGCTGGCGTGTGCGAAATCGCATAAAATGGGCAGGGCGAACTGCTTGAGTGGCGAGTTGCCATGCACGAGACTCTGCAGTGCAGGTACAGCTCCAGCTAGAGCCGCTTCTTCCTGTCTGCTCTTGCTCAGACGGCAGAGATTGTATAACGCATTGACCAGTGGATTGCAAATCTCCTGCACACAAAGGAAGAGGGTTTCAGCAAGCGGGCATTTTATAGGCAGGGTCGGACTCACGGTAACATCGAGATAGCTAATCATGACCTTTGTCAGCGCTTCTATTACGTTTGCATTTTGCAAGACTTCCAGAGCTGCGGGCGCCATACTCATGTTCTTGATGATTTTAAGGAGCATTGGCAGCAATTCCTGCGGCACGGTAGACAACGAGCGCACAAGACCTATCATTCCATACTAGGTCAGTCTCGATCCGAGAGCGGAGAAGATTTAGATCCTTACGCAAAGCTATCGGCCTTTGGGCCAGCTCCATCTTCACTTTCAAATCACTCTGTGCGAAGATAAGAAGAATGTGTACGATCTTGTTGAGTGCACTTTGCGCCAGCTCATCGTCGTCATTGGCTACAGCGAGCATTGCACTCGATAATGGGTCCAGCAATCCCTCCTTTGCAAACATGCGACAGAAGTCGTTTCGAGGCGTCGAGCCTTGCATGTCGAAGACGCGGCAGATGCCATCGACTGCCATCCATACTAAGTCCTTTTGATCTCGGTAATTCTCGTCCATCATGTCGATGAGTGTTCTCAAGCCCTGTGAAGTACTGTTAGCCAGTCAAGTCATTCTGCAGCTTACCCGAGTTGAAACACGCACTCTACAGCTAATGAACATCTGCAAAGTCAGGAGGGATGTTCGGCACATTGCACCTATGAAGAAGGCTGCCTCCAGTCTGATATCCCTCGAGTAGCGGCTATGGGAGAACTTCATGATGACGGGACATCCGCCTATTAGCTGCGAATGTTATAAATCTCAGCAACTAGCTTAAACTTGGAGTAAGGGGCTACTTACACAGATCTTTTCTAGCCAGTCTGGATTATCCGCAATGAGCTGTAAAGACAAGTTGCAATCAGGTCTTGATCAGGAAGTCAATGTGGAGAAACTCACAAGATTGATTATTCGAAGCTCCAAACCGATGACCTCTCTCGATCTGATGCTTTGAAGTGACTCGACGATAGTCAGCAAGCCATGTGACTTAATGAAATGAAGCTTGACTTCAGAAGTCTGCTCCAGTATGTCGATCTACACAAAAGCAAGGTCACACATCAGTTCTTCGCCACCCTACAGAGGGTCAACTCTCTTACCAAGTAAATACATCCATCTTGAATTGCAAGCTCGTCCGCCTCTGCACTCATCCCGTCCAGTAGATCGTTGACAAATGAGCACATCCGAGCGATCTTGTCCCTATGCACATTGGCTTCAAGACTATCGCTGCTTTCCTCCACATTGAGATTCTGTTCGACTTCGGCAAATTGATCCTCTTCATCGAGGTCATCATCGCCAAGCTGTCACGCAGAAGCCGATCAGCATCTCGCTTCTAAGAGGCCATGGGCAAAAGCGAGATTGATCTTACCCATGATTTACTTGACAGCTTCTTGGTAAGCTCTAGCTTTATTGTACTGCGCCCGAGTGCTGGTGCCCTGTCATCGAACGCATCCGAGTAGTCTTCGTTCTCAGAGTCGTTGAAGCGTTCCACCGACGATTCGATTCGCGGAGTCGGCGCGCGGACTGTTCTACCTCTCTGAGAATGGACAGGTGGTGAGCCGTCTGTCACATTTGTTGAAGGTTGCGGAGCACGTATAGTCGCATGTCGAGACTGGGTGAGCTGTCTGACGCCTCTTTGAGTGCCACTTGACAGATCTCGAGGGTGAAGAATACGCTTATGAGTCTCGCCAACCTTCTGAAGCGACGCCATGTCAGCTCAAAAATGCTAGATGTCAATCACTGAAGGATGCGACCTACTTTCATATTGGACAGCCGGCCAGCAAAAGGCTTCGCTTCTTCCTCAGGCACAAGGTCAGACCAGTCTTCGACCAACGGAGGCATCGTCTTGGTCGGCACTTTCACCGCGATAGGCGACATTGATCCAGGCCGTATCGTATCTGTGTTGTCAACGAGGACTTCCTGTGCAGCCTCGTGGGGTAGCACTTGGGCGTCAACACTCGTGAATTTCGTACTAGGGATACCTTCGAGGAAGTCATTATCCCAATTATCGTTTTCTTTGTCCTCATCTTGCTGCGGAGGCGGTGCCGCTGATATGCTAGATCGTCTTGCTATCGGGCTCGATGGGGTCTTGGGAGAGGGATCTGCAAGCAGGTTTCGTCCAGCTCTGCTCACGGCCGGTCGCATTCTCGATGGCGGACCTTGCTGCAATGCAGAGGCCACATCTTCGCTGAGCCTGCTTGCAGGTGCCCTTGTCGACGTGATGCCAGCATGATGCGCAGGTTGCTGCTTATCGAGCACTTTGTTCCAAGCTTGTACCCTTTGTACCGTTTCGTCGTATGCTGATATGTTCCTTCTGCTGACGCCGGCAAGATTGAGATTAGAAGGGCTAGAGCTCGACAATCGGAGTTTGGTTTGATCCAGCTGCTTGCGTGCCGCTACCATCCAAGGATGTCTTAATAACTTGCGAGCTGATATACGGAGATTGCTGTCCTTCTGGAAGCATTGTAACAAGAAATCGCGAACCACAGGCGATGCGCTATCCGGTAATGGCGGACAATCATCATTGACTATCCGAAAGAGAGCAGGCATAGGTTCGAGTTCATGATATGGCGGTTGACCTTCGAGTAATTCAATGACGACGCAGCCCACTGACCAAATGTCGGAAGCTGTGGTAGCACCACTTTGTTCGACTACTTCAGGAGCCATCCAATAAGGTGATCCTACGACACTCCGGTCATGTCCTCCGACCCGCGTTGCGACTCCGAAATCCGCGAGCTTGATACTGCCTTCTTTCGTTGCTAGGATGTTACTCCCTTTGATATCGCGGTGAATCACACCTTGCTCGTGTAAGTAGAGGAGACCTTCCAAGACTTGGCATATATAAATCTGACATAACGATTCGGGGAATTTACCGAACTTCTTGCAAATAGCAGTTAGCGAGCCATTCTCGCAGTACTCCCTGATGTCACAAGACATGTTAGTGCTTCTGTCAACAGTCTTGAACTCCCAAATACTCATGCGTACAAGACAATCCAGAGAAAGTCGCCTGTCTTGACGAAACCTCGATATTGCACGACATTTGGATCTATGAGAACCTTCAGCTTTGGGCTTCGAAGACAGGCTGCATAAAGGCTCACGATCCAAATTCTTTAGGAGATCTATCTCTGACTGTTAATTCCGACCACAGTTGGAGAAGGATTAAGAGCAGGACGACAATAATCAGGCACGTGCTATTTTCATGTGTCTCACCGAGAGGGCTGCGACAACAGTGACTTACCATTATCTCCGGTAGTTCAGAGGGCGGAATATTGCCTAGCGCAATCTGTTTAACAGCTACAGTTTCACCAGTCTGCCAATTGAGGGCTCTGTTGCAAGCACAATTAAGTGTTTCGCAAAATGGCCATCAACGATCACGCGCATTTCGATGGCAGCACAGGGTCAAGCTTACCTATAGACTGCCCCGAAGGCACCACGCCCAATGAGTTCTCCCAGTTGCTATAGTATCATACTCATATCAGCTTCATGCTGCTCGCTGATGCCCTGCTGTCGTTGCAGCTGAGATGCAACATCCTTGTTTACTGACATGGTTGGGTAACGCGGCGGCTTGCGGCGAACTGATGCTGCTTGAGTGGCCATGATGGCCATGGCTATTGACTGGCATCGACTTATGCCTGCTCGAACAGATGAGCAAGCTATCGTAAGTCAAAAATGAGAATGGTCACGGCGGTCTTCGGTGCATGGCTGTCGTGACTGTTTCAACCACCATCAGCTTGATGTGCTGTTGATGCGTGACCATGGACGTGATCGGCAAAATGCTGGATGGCGAAGTTGCAGAGAGTGCTGTGGGCAGTTGAGCCTCAGAGTGACTGTCTTGACATTGGGACATGCGTGCAAGCAGATCTCGGCCTTTCGCATTTCAGGACACTCAGTCGAGCTTTCATCTAACAGGGATCATCTGAAGCTCAGTTCAGGAAGGAGATAGCAGAAAAAAAGAAGACGAAGTAACATTGCACTTTCTCTTATCTAGCTCGCTACTACAAAAGACTGTCGAAAGAGAGAATAGATGACAATGCGGCCTCGTGACCCCCTCTTCTCCATATGATCAAAGCTGCATGTTCCGAAAAGCCCGTTTACTCGTGTAGTGAGCGAGCTTAGAACTTTTGGCTGTGTAACGGGGACAAAATAGAGTCAGTTTGAGGTACGCGGACTGATTGGAGGTTGAGATGAGACACGCACAATTGCTTGGAGCCTGCAGGCTTGCGCTTTGTGACACGGAGGACGTTGAATCGGACGGTCTGGAAAGGCAGAATGAAGCATTGGTAAGTTGTTGATGCTAGACGGTTCGAAGGCCACAGTGGAATTCCTGAACGCACCTTGGTCAAAGGTCTGCACTGTCCAACGGTGACGATATCTCCAGCCTCAACACGGAAAGCAGGTGAGCAATGCGCTGCGAGGTTCTTGTGTCGCTTCTCGTATCTGTTGTACTTGGGGATATAGTGGAGGCTGCGGGTGAGGAGAAGAAGAGACAGACCGTCAGTATGAGTGACCCGGATGTGAGCGCGCTGTTCGGGGTCTCCTGCATGTGCTTTGAGTTCGATGTGTTCAATGCTGTCTGCTGCTGTGCTCTCTGCTTGTGTTCCCTCTTGCTACCTCTGTCCTGCTCTTGTCCGCTGCTCAAAATTGCCAATCGATTCCTTCAAGGATGGAGCGGTCTCCAGCCTAACAATCCATCCGAATAAGCAGTAGCACATCTCCAGCAGCACCAGCAGTATCACAGCAATGAGCATATCCACCTCTTGATGCA
The DNA here is from genome assembly GCA_019775285.1 of Cystobasidium slooffiae. Classification (NCBI taxonomy): domain Eukaryota; kingdom Fungi; phylum Basidiomycota; class Cystobasidiomycetes; order Cystobasidiales; family Cystobasidiaceae; genus Cystobasidium; species Cystobasidium slooffiae. The sequence goes on from JACWFZ010000015.1 coordinate 132,012, forward strand.
GCACACACACGCAAGACCCCTTCCTATAAGGGACTCCAACTAACTAGTCTCTTCGGATGATGATTGTTCGGGTCATCTTGGTCTTCTGGACGACACCAGTCAGGATTCTGCCTCTGATTGAGACGTTTCCAGTGAATGGGCACTTCTTGTCGATGTAGGTACCCTCGATGGCCTCACGGGGAGTCTTGAAGCCTAAGCCGACATCCTTGTACCATCTCTTGTCCTTGGACTCGCCCTTGACGGCCTTTGTGACCTTGGCGGAGTTGAAGATAGGTTGCTTCTGGAACGCCTTTTCAACCTACAAGATACCCCCTGTTAGCATCTAGATGTCTCCAGAGTGTCCTGCTACTTGCCTGTTCTGCCATGGTTGCCGATACTTGAGGATTAACGTCGTCTTCTCTTCAAGCGGCGCACGCAGGATGGGACTGGCAACACGCTGAGGTGATCGAGTTTTCGCACAGTGGAGGGTGGCGAAATTAGGGGGAAATCTCACTCTTGCTGGAAAATTGCATGAAATTCAAAAGACCGCTAGGAAGAGCAGAATCGTCGGAATCATGCGATCGAGTTCTGTAGAAACGGAAGAAAATTGGGATGCAGGCAGTAGTCTGAAGCATTGAAAAACCTGCAGGAAATCAAAGGAAAATAGTAAGGGCTCAGAAGGCGAGATCTACCATGCTATTGTGAGGCTTATATGTGTATTCTGTGGCATATAACCCAAGAAGCTGGTGAAGGCCGAACAAACGTATATGCACAAGCTTTCTCTGCTGTCTACACGTGATAGGCTTACAAGCAGGAAGAGCTGGCCCTCTTACCAGTTTCTCTTCATTAACCTGAATCTCAGATCCGACTCTGACAATGCCTTGTGCATTACAGCCCAGCTCAATTTGAGACGTTAACTCGCATTCGACTCGAGCTGACTGGATTTTCAAGGATATCCTCTGCTATATGCAGAGGATATCCTTGAAAATCCAGTCAGCTCTTGGCCATGGCTTGCCGTATGCAATACAAAGATATAGAGACGATTGTGCGTGTACTACCATCAATCTACTTCCCGCTGTAACCATTCAAACACATATCACTCAGAAAACTCCGACAGTTTTGTTTGAGGCCGTCAAACTAGCGAGCAGTTTAGGAGACAAGTCAACTCCACTGTCGAGCTTGTAGAGCTGATCAATAAGTACAGTGGTCAGCTCAAGAATTATAAAAAAGCGAGGATCAGGCGTACCTTCTTCAAGCCTGGCAGATCAGCATTCTTTGTCAGATCGTCTAAAGAACCTAACTTGCCGCCAGCTAGAGCACGCATTTGATCTTGCAACGTCTCCTTGTCCGATTGTGATAGTTTAGGTCCAATTCTCACTAGTATAGCAGATGTACTTTTGGCTGAGATACCAAAGCGACGGAGCCCTTCCGCGACCTATGTTAAGTATCCAGTGTAAGCAGACGTTGGACAAAAGCCATGTAGCGTCCGTGTTGTTATCAGTCAAATGCATGAGAGATCATTGGCTTACATTACTCGTTGGATTCAGATTGCTAATGACTTCCGAATGGATCGTCTGCGTTTGTAGCTCGCCGTGCGCGTCAGCGAGGATAGCTTGATGAGCAGCAACAAGCAGCTGGTCTCTTGACATAATCTGTCGTATCATCGGCGCGGAGGCACGTTACAGTCCAACACAATCAGAAAGAGGCGCTTCATTAGCCCTGGCGAGGCCGTCAGACATAGAAGTTGCCTTGCAACTTACCATTCTGCTATCTAAGAAAGCAAAGTCGACACGCTTACGCTCCTCAATTCCTTTTTCGCCCTCCATTGTGGAAGCTGCAATGAGCCTTTGACGTAACGAAGCCGCATCGTCCATATCGACGAACAGAGCGAATGAGATTTCCGCCATTTCAGCGGGGTATGCAGGTGTCGGCAGGGCATAGCTCTCCATTGTGATATAGATGTTTTGGTTTGACCTGATACGAGATCTTCAAAAGGAAGCGATTAGATAACTTTCTTTCTGTTGTGTGTTATTAAGTCAGTCGTCGCGCTGTCCTTGTGGGTAAGTGGTAGGCATCTGATCAACCTGGAGTATGTGTCTGCTGCGTGCCGCCCGGTCGGTCCCGCCACAGGCTTGCCGACACGCCTGGAGAGACAAGGCTACCTTTCTTCCCCTTCAACTGATAACAAGACAAACAAGCGTCAAGGATGTTCAATGTCAGATCTGTGATATAGAATCTTACGAATTCACTCTAACACCTGAAAGCGTTTAAAGAAACTCTCACTCTGTCGAAAAGCGATTCAAACTGTCCTATTTTCGGTACCGACTACTACTATAATGGCGTTCTTGTGGCGAGGGTATCTTCGCCTTCTAAGAGAGTAAGCACAGCTTGCCAGCACAATAGATCTACGGACTAACCAGCCATGATAGACATACATTGCCGACTCAGATGGCAACTGGTAAGCCGCGCGCAATCGCTGAGGCGGAAATTGCATGCTTTATCTGACAGGGCTCTCTGTCTGACCTGCAGGCGGCTTCATCGGCTTCACCGCTGATAGTGTATCTCAAAGAGTGCTAGAAGACAAAGAAGATTACAACGTATGTCACGGACTTGAGAGGCGCTGACGTCGCCAAGGCTGATTGATCGTGCACCTTTCTGCTTGCTTCGGTCTGACAGTGGGCGAGAACGGCCCGTCAGACGTTCTATAGCTCATGTATATTCGCCCCGATGGCGAACAGGATGTTTTTCGTCCTCAATAAGATCAACTTGAAGTCGATATGGACAAGTGAGTCTTTCCCGGCGCCCTAAAACCCGAGAGACCGTCGAGTGACCAATCTTTGTATTGCAGCCGCTGTTGTGAGGACAGGCGTTGGTACGTGCTGAAAGTCAAACGAACCAGCGAAAGCTTGACCCTTTAATTTCGTGTCTGGAATACAGACATGGTGACTTTCATGCCTTTCGCGTCGTTCATGTACTTCACCTGCATCGGTACGATGGAAGGGCGGAAATGGGAGGAGATCTATCATCGCTGGCGGACGGTAAATCGAGCGCGAGTTTAGCTTCTCGGAGCCTGAAGAATGCTGATATTCTGAGTTTCGGCAGAACTTTCCTACCTTGATCCGAAACCAATACATGTTCTTTGCGCCAGCGCAGATAATCAATATGGCAATATTGCCGCTGTATGCACGGCCGCCTTTCATCAATACAGTCGGTCTATTCTGGACACTAGTAAGCTTCATCGATCTCATATGCTTATGATGCCGAGGTGAGCTGATATGTCTTGCGCATCAGTATCTTGCCAATGTGAACAGCCGGCATGTGCCAGTTACAGCCAGTGAGAAGGAGCGCGAAGTCGAGCAGATGCAGGTAGCGCAAGTAGAGTAAAACTGCACGCTCCATTGCGTCCTTCAGTAGCGTAACATAGCAAGCACGTTTAATTCAATTGCAAGTAATGAGTAAATAGTAAAATGGTGCATTACGATGTGAGGTTTGTCAGGCACAAGGCTCAGTCTAGTTGTAAGTAGAACCACGAGGGATGGCTAGCAAATCTGAAAGTACAACATATCATGCAATACCATGGGTATCTCAAAACAGCCGGATGCGCCATAGGTGCGCATCTTAGACGCCGTTCTCTCTAACTTCCTTCTCGGTTGGCAAAGCCTCTTCGAGCTTGGCCTTGCTGGGCAGGGCCATCGTAGGTGGCAGATGAGTCAGCGCTGGCAAGAGCGAAGCCGCGGTTTTGCGTGAGTTCTGGATGAGGACAGCACTGAGGAAGAAATCGCGCGTCAGAAAAGAAAGCTCCCACTTCTGAAAGACTTCAGATGTGTAAACTTACTCCATGATGACGAGAGCGGCCATCGCTTCGACAATAGGCACTGCACGAGCCACAACGCAAGGATCGTGACGGCCTCTGGCTTCCAGTGTGCCCGCTTCGCCATTGTACTTCGCCGTAGACTGGGCTTGACTGATAGTTGCGGGTGACTTGAAAGCCACTCTGCAGAAGTCACATAGTATCAATAAATATTATGACTCTCTTCAACTCAGGCAACATTGCGACTTACTTGAAGTAGACATTCTCGCCGTTGGAGATACCACCTTGAATACCACCCGATCTATTCGTGATGGTACCCAAATCACCATTCTCCTTTAGTACGAAAGGATCGTTATGTTTGGATCCAGCAACTTCAGATCCTTTGAATCCAGATCCAATCTCGAATCCTTTAGTAGCTGGTATGCTAAGCATAGCATGGGCCAATTTCGCCTCTAGCTTATCGAAGACAGGTTCTCCTAATCCAGTAGGCACATTTCGGATAACACACGTCACTGATCCACCTATCGAGTCATTGTTCTCCTTTGCACGTATGATACGGTTCACCATTCGCTCGCTTGTTTTGGCATCGGGACACCGCACTTGACTTTCATCAATTTGCTCGCGTGTCACTGTGTTCAGCAGATTGAGGTATTCTTCCGACATGAGCTCGGTCGATTCATCATCTTCGTCGTTGGAGGATGCGGCTGAAGTCTCAGCTACGGATGAAGGAATGTGGACTTTGCCGACTGATGAAACGAATGCCACAAATTCCACGCCAAGAGCGTCTTTAAGGTATTTTTCAGCAATAGCTCCGGCAGCGACTCGGCCTGTGATACGAAGAGCACTTATCGTCAGACATTGCATGGGCTGTAAAGAGTATCAACCTACCAATTGTCTCTCTTGCGCTACTTCTGCCACCACCACTGCTAGCTTTCAAGCCATACTTGAGGAGGTAAGTCCAGTCTGCATGCGACGGTCTTGGGAATAGATCTGTCTCGGTGTAGTCGTGTGGTCTCTGGTCCTTGTTCTGGACTCGTAAGCCGATAGGTGTTCCAAGTGTCACGCCGAATTCTGTTCCAGATTGTATATTGACGGCATCGGCTTCGTCGCGCTGCGGGCATGAAGCAAGATGTCAGCTCATTACTACCGGCAAACGGGCGTATCCAAATCAACTGACAGGCGTTGTCAACTTGCTTTGACCGGGTCTGCGTCTTGAAAGCTGGACTTGAATGTCCTCGTTGGTCAGGCGTAGCCCCTACGCATGTAAGGTCAAGAATCAGAGTTGTGGCTATTTTGCATTGACAGCTTAGCTATCGGAAACGCACAGGTGGGACTCTAAGAGAAGTAAGGCCAGCTTGTAAGCCTCTTTGGGTGGTATTTTAGTTGTATGTCGGTCAAACTCACCCCTCAACAATGCATCCGACACTCTGGCAATGCGACTCGCCATAAGTCGTGACTCTGTCATGATGAAGAAAAAGGTCAGCTATGGCGGATCCCGTGGAAAAGGTTTCACAGAAGCAACGAAGCAACGACATACTTGTATAGCGTGCCGAAAGAAGACATGCCGAATGAGATGGATGTGAAGATACCTTGCGGATTGGTGCAATGTCAACTACTTCCACCTGTGTAAGTTTCGCGGTCTTTCGCTTTCCTCCGACTCGCGCGAACGCCACACCTCTCGCAGTGTCGATGTCCGCAGAAGACAGCAGCAGCAGTAGCAGGCTCAATGGCACACAGCTGACAGTCTCGACGCTGGGCCCTGCTGGGACCTACTCTCATCAGGTGCGAGAAGCTTCCTCGTTCCGATTCAAGTATAGCTCTGACTGTTTCTTGCGGCGGACGTGATCGGGACTTCTATCTATGAAAATGCATACGTTCGCGGATAACAGGCAGCAAGGAAGCTCTTCGGTGGAGATACTATCATCAATCTCGAGCAGACCATAAGAGGTGACTGCTGATACTTTCGAAAGCGTAACTATATACGACTCGCGCTGAACTATCGACTCCAGCGGTCTTTGAAGCTGTACAACAAGGAACATCGGCACGAGGTGTATGTCCCATCGAAAATTCCACGAATGGACAAGTAAAAGAAACGCACGATTGCTTGAATGAATACAAAGTCGAGCGGATAGACAAGACCCAGCTTGACATCGGACATGCTCTTTTGCGAGCCAAAGATGCAGGATCCCAGCCTATGCGGAAGATCTACAGCCACGAACAGGTATCATTGGACCTTTACATTAACCTTCGTGCTGTTCTGTACTGATAAGTGATACGTCCCTAGGGTTTGGGTCAGTGTAAACGATACTTGGCAGAGCGGTATCCAGATGCCATAACGGAAGCGACCGACTCGACTGCACTAGCTGCCGAGATGGCTTCCCACGAGCCTACAAGTTTAGCTGTAGCCTCGCTAATGTGCGCTGAGGTGTATGACTTGGACGTGATAGACACAGAGATCCAAGACGGGGAAGGTGAGCTAGATCACGGGCAAACAGCTGCTTGGGATAAAAGAACTAAAAAGTACTTTCATAGCAAATCGTACAACTTTCATAGCCTTCAAAAAGGCAAATTAGACAATGGAAAGTATCTCCCGTAGCGCAAGTTAGAGTGGAACGGCTGATTCCACAGTCTGCATTTATGTGATTGTTGTTGTATTTTCTGTAATGACACCTGTTCGTGTATGCTGAAGATGTATTGCGTTAAAGAGTAGTAATGACACGTGGTACTGCTACAAGCACTGAACAAAAAGAGAGAATGTGTCCACATAATTCAAAGAGACGAAAATGATGGCAGGGCAGTATCTAATTGAGCGATCTGAGACAGCGTATCAAATGTGATGACGCCAATCCAGGCTGGCTGGTTTGTGACATCAACGATCCTAAGATCATGGAGTCTGAGATGGAGTAGATTCTTCAGGCTGAGCAGGGCCGCGGGGTGTTTGATCACCCTGATTCGCGGGTGATCGTACTGGTGGTTGCGTATTGTCGGCACTTGCAGTTTCTTCCTTGCGTTTTTCAGTTTCAAGTTTAGCAGCTAATTCCAAAGCCTGCGAGCCTAGCGATTTCGAACGTTTGAACTCCTCTCTAGGACTTGAGACCGTTCCTCTTCTCTTGCTTGAGAAGCCAGAGAGATATGCCATTGAGCCCCATTCTACTAGCTTCGAATTGAGCCACTGTAGCGAGACTGGCTTGGTTAAGAAATCGTTACAACCAGCGGCAAGAGCATTGACTCGATCGCTTTGCAAGTTTGAAGCTGTCAATGCAACAATGATGACAGGTAACTCGTAGGGTGACGTGAAACCTGAGCTAGGAGGTGATATAGGATTGCTCGCTTCTGAGATCGGCGTAATGGCAAATTGCATATTGTTGGCTCGCTCCATAGCTCGTATTTCTTGCGTTGCCTCGATACCGTCCTTCACAGGAAGCTGAATATCCATAAGGACCAAATGGAAATCGCCTGCTTTCCATTGATCGACAGCTTCTTGACCGTTGTTCGCTACACTGTACTTGATGCCTTTTCGCTTCAAAAAGGTAGACAGAATGATCTGATTGATGGGATTATCTATGAGAATGGAAAGACAGGGTTAGCAAGAGACCCAATATGGCCATATTTTGATAAAAGAATTCACCTTCTACAATCAGAACATTGATAGGCGGTACAAGCGTGCCAGTAGGTCGACGAGGCGCCTTCTTGATCCTTCCACTTGATTTGCGTTCGGATTTGCTGCGGAGAGGTGCCACCGGAGGCGTTTGGGCCAAGTCGCCCGAATCTCTTGATACTGGAGTCTTCAAGTCCGCCGAGTTGACTGGCGTCAACTTGTTCGATGTATTGATCGAACTAAGGACGGGTTGCCGGCCTGGTCTATCTAATGGTGGAGAAGCAGGAGATTTCGCTGTCGGAGATGCGACGATGTTCCGGGGCGACTGAGGCTCTTCTTTGCTTTCAGAAGGTAGCTTGTCGAGAGAGTCAGAAGATGAATCACGGTCTTCCTGCTGATATGTGCCGGATACGCTTCTGGAAGATTTGACAGACGGCTCTCCGGCCACAGATGCGTGTCCCGATTCACTACTGCGCTGTGACAGATGCGGCGTAGGCGTGGGCTGAGGACTACTTTTGTTCATCGAGAATGATCGCGCATTTGCAAGATCCATGTTGTCCGGTATGACTATGGAGGGCAATTCTGTACCATTCGCTGTTGTCAAGCTTTGGAACTGTGCCAGTACAGGCGAGAACTTTGGAGCCTTCGGTAGAGATGAGGAACTTTCCTTTGCACTCTCTTTGTCTGACGAGGAGTCCGATTCGCCATTGCGAGACATGCGCAGTGATTCCGCTTTCTCTGCTAGACTGGCAGCACGAGGCTGGAAGAACAAGCCCGTGGGCCGTCCATCGGGACTTTGTATGATGATACCCTGGCTTGCGCTCGAACCAAGTTCGCTTGCAGATTTTGAAAAGTACTCCATTGCATCTGGCGAGGCGGGTGAAGGTGGGTTCGACACTTGTCCCGGGACCGGCGGAGTTCGTGGTCCGGAAACCTGCGAAACAGCCGCAGATAGACTTTGTTCGTTTCGCTGTCTAGACAGTTCGACCGCTGCGGCCGCGTCGAATTCGTTCTGGTTCGAAGGTGCTGGACTCGGCCTGCTTCCAGTAAAGAAATACTGGGCGCCCGGTGAAGAGGGAGACGTCGCGATCGGAACGAAGTGAGGATCTATCAAAGGTCGCCGGATAGCATTGTATAGGGTGTTGAGCAGTCTCCTCGGTCCTGCAGGCTTCGGTACGACGAGCACTTCAGGAAGTGCAAACATCGGGCTTGCGCTCCGCAGCGTCGCATGCACAATCTCCTTGATCTGCCTGTAATGTGCTAGACTTGTGAAATGTATAATGGTGACCGGAGTATGTATCGCTCGCGGAACGGCTTGAGTTGATCTTGTTCGTCTCGACTGTAGTTGTGGTCTCTTGGCTAGTAATGCATTTTGAAGCTGCAGTGTCGGAGCAGCAGCTTTGATAGCCATGATCTGCTTGCGAAGCGATGCAACATCATCGTCGATAATGATAAAGTTGAGGCTTGGGTCAATTGGGGGCGACATTGCTGCGTTTGAAGAAGATGAAGGATCCAGTCGATGCGTAGCGAAAGCGGACGCCATTGGATCGTTCATATTCAGAGCAGCTGGTGTAGCTGTTGCTTGAGGGGGACTAGGTCCATCGCTTCCACCGAAGCCGGAATCATATCTACCAAGGTGACCTGGCCCAGCGCCACGGCCTGTCGTACTTTCCGCGTCATCATCTGAGGCAATAGAGACATGACTAACTTCTAGACCCCAATTGGCCAGGTGATGCGAGAGGTGATGAGCAAAAGTACTATGTTCCAGGGCGTGCAGGGCGACCTTCTTGCCTCGCAAAGAGCTATCTGCGAAGCGAAGAAGCTCGAAGAGCTACAGTCGAGACCAAATATACATCATCGAGTCAGTTATCTCAGTTGAGGAAGGCACATATCAGCAATCGTCATCTTACCGAAGGTTGGCGACTCTGATCTATCGATTTCCGCCGCCTTGAGGAGGCTTCAAAGTTCGGATTGCCCCGTCCAGGAGGTCTAGCTTGTGGTAGCACGCACGTTATTTTGTACTCTCGCTTGTCGTCTCTGACAGGTAGAGTCATGAACGACAAGTGCAGATACTGGAAAAGCGCCGAGCAGACCAGAGGGTCGATCTTCGTAACCACCGGCGCCGAGCATAGGCCACCTGCCACTTGCTCACTTTCTGACACAGGCGTGGAATTGTCCGAGCCCATGTTTGGATGACGACGAGGAGAGTCACTCGTAGTCAACTCGATAGTGAGCATATAGGTACCCAAAGCTGAGTTTATGGAATCCTCCTCTTCATCCTCATCCGAATCAGGTTCGAGATTTGACAGCTCTTGTTCCTTCTTCTTGCCGGCTGCTTTGGAAGGCGGAACCCTCAAAGCTGTCGATAAGCCAACTTCGAGGGTCGTGCCTGGCGATAAGTCGCTGATGATCTGTCGTAGCATAACAAGTATCGCTACGCCGAGACCTCTCTCATCCGCGCGGACGAAAGCTTCTTGAACCTCTTGTGCTTCCTCCGAATGTAAGCCAGAAGCGCCATTGCCACTGGACGAAGGCCTTCTATTCTTAGGATAGTACTGATGTCTCGATCCGTGGAAATAGACCACATCGACTCCCTGCCCTCCTGAGATGGGCGCAAGACAATCCAGTACCGACTGCAACATAGCAGGGAAATCAAATACGGGATGAACTACAGGATTTTCACCCTCTCCAGGTATTGCCGCTGTAGCCAAGGGAGAATTCGAAGCTGAATTATATGGTTGAGGAGTATTCACAGCGCGAGGCGTCATTGGATTTGTTCGACTATGTATGAGCGAATTCAGTGCTGGACCGTGTTGGGCCACCCACTCGGATGCTTTCGCTTGCCGCCAAACGGTAGCTAATGCTGTGGTAGGTATACTTAAGGATGAAGCAGCCAGCTGTTCATTGGAAACCATAGCGCTACTTGTGGACGGCGACACGCTCGTAAAAGAAGAAGATGAGGGATGTATTGAAGAAGCGGTACCTGCATCTGATATTGATGAACTCGCTATGGAAGTCGTACTCATGCTGGGTAGTGATCCGAGTGCATGAGGTGCACATAACGAGGACGCAGGGGCGTATGGTGACATAAGAGACAGCGGGACAAGCTGTGCGAGTGTCGAGGTGATAGGTTGCGCTAAGGCAGTAGTGAGAATAGGTATGCAATCGATAGGCGGGGCGAAAGGATTAGGAGCGTTTGAAGTGGGTGTGGATTGAGCAAAGAAAGGTGAAGGATAGGCATGGTGGGAAGTGTCGACAGCCGCCAGTGGAGTTGTTACTGACCCAGCATGCGAACTTGATGTAGAGCGAGTAGTAGCTGAGCTGACTGTGTACTGACGCTTTCCGCCATTAGTGCTGCTGGTTCCATACGTTGGATGCGGTTTTGCCATAGCGGGCGAAGGTGGTCCAGAAGCGGTAGATGCAGTATCAGGTCGATTATGCGATACATAACCGGCCGAAGAGCCTGAACTCTCAGTCGCAGCGGGCGAGATTGAGGTAACACTGGAAGAGAGAGGTGTGACTCTGCCTCCTGCTGGTGCTGTGGACGAAGAAGATCCAGCTGCAGCTGCTTTGGCAATATCGTTCTTTTGACTGCTTGACCTGCGGAAGAAAGGTCTTGCAAATGCAGCTAGTCTTTTACTGCTAGACTGTCGTCTTCCCAAGTTTGGTCGACTATTGCTACTGCTTGCGCTACTGCCTGGTAGTGGAGAGAGGAGATTGGGAGTTGATGTGTTGCGCGATAGATGAGGTGGAATATGAGGGGATGATAGAGGTGAAGGTCCTTGTCTTGTAGTAGGCCTTGAACCTCCTTCCGAGACAGCAGCGCTGTTCTCATAGCTGAAAGATCCACTAGGCGAGTATCTCGACTGATTGCTATCATCGACCGATGATCGAGGCGAGGGACCTAGATAGATGCCTGACCCTGAGGCTGTTGTCGTCCGCGAATTGCTTGGCCCGGCCGAAGCACTCCCAGCTGTCGTTCCTCCTCCTATCAAGCCAGGCGAAGAAGCGCCAGTTGACCTCCTTCCACCATTTCCTCCATTTCCACTACCGCTAGCTGATTTAACAGAGGGGGGACGTGAGGGAGATGAATTAGAGCGTCGTGATCTTGCTCTTGATTTTGAAGATGAAGCCAATGATGAAGTTGATGCGGTATTGCTGTCTTGATGCAAAGTGCTGAGTTGGTTGGCAGTGTATCTCCGCTTGAGAGATGGTCGAAATGGATGAAAGAGTCTCTCCAAGACGCTTGGCGAGTCTTGCGAGGTCTCCTGCTGTTCGAGAGAGGGTGAAACTGAAGAAGACTCTCTGCTATCTGTACTTATTCTCGGGTCTGCAAGGGGATACCAGGTGAACTGTCAGCTCAAATGATGCCTTCATTCGAAACTAAATGCCAGCTCAACTGACCTGACGGGGAGGTCACCGAGGATGACTGAGCTTCGGCAGCCATGTCATCGTTACGGGTATCCGCCAGTGTGATGGGTAATAAGTTTAAGAATGCGCTGCTTCTTCTACGCTTGCTCTTGCTGTTGTTGCTGCTGTCTCATACGATGCCACTGATGAGCGGTCAACAACGGGGCTGGCTTGTGGTGGGTTGATGGGAAGACAGTGTCTCCCGTAGGTATGGCTGAGGGAGTTCAGTCAAGCAAGCGAGGTGGTTGTAGGAGTCTTGTGATTCTAGATATTCCTACTATACTGTTCCCTATGCTGCTGCTTTTGCTGCTGTCCAGGCTCGACCTTCTTGAATGTCGACAGTCGATGTGATAGCCCGCAGCCTGTACTGTACGTGGAGTGGCACCAACAGCGACGATGAGCTTGCAGGCTGAGCTCACTATGCTGCGTATCTTGACGAGTGCTCTCCCTGTCCTGCAACACAGTATGACTCAAATTGGCAGCCTTCGAAGTGATGCGTGCAAAGCAGACCTTGTAAGCGCTCATCAATGCGGCGTCATTACCGCGGATATGATCATACGGCATGGAAGACGTGTCAAAAATACGTGCAGCGATGATGTGCAGGACAATAAGCGTTCTTCTCATGAACAGTCTGCTATGCTGTGTCTCCTACATAGTCGGGCTTCTGTGTCTCCAATGCTCGCCGTTTCGCTTGCCGTGTAAAATACTGTGTCGATCTCTCTCTCTCTTCTTCATGCTCACCTCTGCCGACCAGCAGACTACACGTACACTGGGCCAGTCACGACAAGCAACGACGATACGCAATAGCACTGGACCTGCTTATCCGATCCTGCAAGACTATGCACGATAGCTGAGCTGGTCTGCCCTGTCGATATACTACAGCTCGAGATCTACTGTTTCATGTGTCTGAACAAGCAAATAATACACGCGCCACGAGCCGGGATTTTGATCTGACAACCAAGTGAGGGCGATTCACTGGCCAACAACTCGACGAACCATGCTCACTGATTCCTTAATCAGTCGACACAGCTCCTAAAGCTTGAATATGCCTCCCGTAATGATTCCGCTCGACCAGCAGTCCCCTGAAGACTTAGCTTTTATAGACCAAGCTATCGAGATGGTAAGCGTCCCACGTCGTTACAATGTAATGTGGGTTCTGACATTCCTCTCATGCGTGTAAAAAGGGCGAAGAAGCTGCAAGAGCTCTCGAAATACCGGTCGGATGCGTATTCGTACGTGATGGAAAAGTGATCGCCAAAGGTCGTAATAGAACGAATGAGACGCGTAATGTAAGTCACACAAGTGTTCAGGGCCCGTTGCGTGCTTTGTGTGGCCTCATTCAGGCTGACCGACTCTTCACTGTTCGCATGTGCTTTCCTGACCCTTCGCGTTCCGGCACTTCTAGGCAAGTTTGCACGCCGAACTAGATGCTCTCTCCCAAATCCTGCCCAACGCAACACGGAACGCCAGCACAAAATTCGAACCTTTACATGATGTCACACTCTACGTGACTGTCGAACCGTGTCTAATGTGTAGTTCTGCACTACGTCAAGTCGGAATTAAAAAGGTCATTTATGGGTGTGCGAATGAAAGATTTGGTGGATGTGGGGGTGTTCTGTCAATTCATGACAAGTGAGTTCCATTTGAGCGGTATAGCTGATTTGGGAATGAGCGGCCTGTAATGTAGCTGAACGCATTGCTGCATTCGTTTCAGCCCAAAGCTGATATACTCGGATGCACTGGAAGCTGTTGGCGGATACAGAAGAGAAGAAGCAATCATGCTTCTGAGGCGATTTTACATGACTGAAAACGTGCACGGTGAGATCTATTGTCCACTGTCTTACATGTGGGAATTCAGAGGCTCATCTTTCTGCGCCAGCTCCTGTGCCACGAGACAAATCGAAACGAGGTATGTTGAACGTTCAGTGCCTGCACTTCTGTATTGCGACTGACCAGGTGTCTATCTGGCAGTTCTCAAGACCGACATACCTCCCTTACCTTCTGCTGGTCAGCTGGCCAACGTAAACAATACTACTACTTCATAGAAGTTAAGAAGATCTGTCATGGAATTAACACGAGAAACCACCGTAGCATAAGCTCAATGCGTTTGTCTGGATACTTTGTTAGCATGTATATATTGCCATGCTCGGGATTTCTGACTCTAATAAAGAGGCACAGTGGAAAATAGTCTGAGATGATACAGTGAGGGTACGATGAAACGAAACTGACTGTGGTTAAAAGAAATACAAGAGTGCGGTTGTAGCGGAAATGGCTCTGGATACGACTTTGACTGTTGTTGTATATTATTAAGAAATACTAGCCATTAAAGGTGTCGTTCCAGCATTAGATTCGATCAAGCAAGCATTTGGATAGTGCAGCATAGCACAGCACCAAGTTGGAAACGGTAGCGGTCGCTATGTTCTCCCTAAGTATGCTCTCGTCATCGGCCGTGTGCCAGAGCCTTGTCCTGCTCCTTTGCCTCTTTCATTCTCCATCACAAATAGTGCGTCTCGTATCGTGATTAGACGATTCGCTGGATCTTCGCTTTGTGGACCCGCTCTACTCGCTTCATGTGGCGCTGGCACACCCGGTAGTCTCCCAAATGCTGATGTAGGACCCACGACAGCTGATGCATCATCTCCTGCTCCTCCTGTTAAGCCTGCCGTACCGGGTAAAGGCGGTAATTGCGACGTCCCCGTCAACGCATTCGCACTCGTTGAAATAGACAGATTCGAAGGTGGTAATGGAGGGAATTTCGGTCTGGGAAGAGTCTTCTTGTTCAACGGCGAGTCTAAACCACTCCCACCTCCACTCGATAACCAAGAGAACTTCTTTCCACCCAACTTCCGAGAGGCAGTCTGATCTGATAATCTTTTGCGTACGTCTTCAGACATGTTTTTAGCCGTTTGCATTGGCGTTTCTTTCTTCCGTTTCTTCTCCTTTGGTTGTTTTGTACTGCCATCTGGCCCACCTGCTCGCGTTGCGCCTAACGGTGTACCTGGCATTGACCCTGGTGTTCCCATACTGCTATCTCCAGCCATAGTCACATCCCCTCCGAAGCCTGACGTTGAAGCTTCCCCGTCACCATCTTGTGCCATCCGTTCTAAGCGCTCACGTTCTTCTTGCTCCGCTTGATCTCGTGCTAATCTATCTTTGCGAGCTTGTCGTTCCTCCTCTCGTTCCACACGGTCAAATGTAGAAAGTATCTTCTCGACATCGTCATATATCACTGCATCCCACATCGGCGCAGCAGTATCGTTCTCCGAGGTCGGTTCGTACATTGGCGGCGGACGCAGATGATGCGCATTCGTACGGTATTCCTTCGCTTCTATCATTTCCTCTATCAGCGCTCGCATGCGCATTTGCACCGCGAGACCGATCAACGGTAAACTGTCGGATTCCAGGTTCTTGAGGTGGTATGATGCAGCTGCGTATAGGTAGGGTCAGCACTGCAGCCTGCTACCCAGTAGAGCCACGTCATATTCATACCTATTCGAAGTACCACGTCCTTCAAAGCTTGCTCGTCTAGTATCAGCCTCGGCCGCACTCTTGCTCTATTCTGCTGTTGCTGTTGATTCTGTTGCTGATTGCGATAGTTTGAAGCTCGTATCGCTTCCTCTTCAGCCTGTCCATTCAAATACTCGCATCAGATCCTTGCTTCGTCATGCAATCCACCCTCTGCTGACGTTCATCGCCTCACATTCAAGTCAACTCCAGCATATCCCACGGCATCATCTAGCGTGTTCATATCATCGTCTGCCGTCCCTCCACCCGATCCAGCAGCTCCCCCTGAAGCAGCAGCAGCATTCTTGCTCCCTTGCTGAACAGCCTGCTTTCCCTTGTTGTTCACACCTGCTCCCTGCTGTTGTGGCTTGAACTCGTCCTCGCTGCCAGAATCGTCGCCTGCGTTGGCAGGCGTCCCAGGCCTTGATGCGCTGCCTGCGCGCTTCTTGGACATGGCGACAGCGGTCGAGTGGAGCGAGTCACTCCAAACTCCGTGAAGCAGTGGTCGATAGCCTTCCAAGATGGTGCTTGAGTCAGCCGCTGTTAATGAAAGAGCTGCAGCAGGTCAGCCATGCAACCTGTCCACAAGAAGGCGATCGACCGACATGGCAAGCTTAAGAAGAGCATTCTGCATTGCAGCTCATTAGCATTTTCCAATTCGTAAAAGCGGTTCATATTGTGGTTTATCTATGATACATATGCGTCGAATCTTCTCGCCAACTCCTAAGATCTCCTAAATTTGGCGGTATCGATACTGCTTCACCGGTGTAGGCGTTTTATGCCTCTTTTGACCGAGGACCCATCCTTCACATGGCAACCGTGTGACATTTTTCGACTGGCTCTCAAGTTCTACCGAATAGTCCTCTTCAATATCGGAATCCTCTATCTCTGCCACATCTCCTGATGCACTAGCTGCTGTAATCGCTCTTTCATCGGCGTCGACCTCGATATCTTCTTCCTCCCCCTCAAATAGCACATTCAGTACATTCTGCGAAGGCTCCGCCTTTGCGCCTTTTCGACTTTCTCTTCTCTGCTTCAAAAAAGCGTTTGCAAACTCCTTCTGTCGTTCTGCCTCCATGGCCGCTGCCCTCTCGGCGGGTCCATTCGGTTTCTTTGCAAAGAAGTCCGTAAGCATGCTCTGGTCTTGCGCATTACCTTTCGAAGAAGCGGTAGCTGTGGCCGAAGCCAAGACTTGAGGGAACCAAGCTGCGTTGATTTGCTGACTGACACTAGTCGTCGATTTAGCCGGCCCTTTTGTGGTCCCGACACTCGCAGTTATTCTTGCGTTCTCCATCTCTCCAGGCTGACTTTCTAGTGCGCATTCCATGTCAACTTCAGAGGACTCCTCCTGCGAGCAGGGTATGAGTTGCGTCTCTTGCATGCTTATAAACTGCGTCTCGAAGTCCTCCGTCTCCTGAGTAGCTAAAGCCAAGATTCGTCTCTGTCGAGGCTTGCGGAGGATGGTAGATTCATCGAAATCCGACTCTTCGTCGGTGGAGGAGCATTTCTCAGCTACATGTGCACTTTTGCTTCCTGACCTGACAGGAGATCCATCTTCCTTTGACTCGAATGTCAATTCTTGGAGGCCCCTCTTCAGCCCACTGTCTAGTAAAGTTCGCTTGCCCGGTGATGGTGAAGCTGGTTCGCAGTAAGCAGTTTCTGAATTCAGCTGAACACTATCGGATCTAGGGGACGATTCACCAAAGCCGGAATCGTCTGCTTTGTTACGCTGTGCTTGGTCATGACCCGGCGGGGAAGAAATGAACGTTGACTGCTGCGTTGCACTTTCATCGAAACTTTCGCGCATCGGGGAGCGCTGTGACGGTACTTCCGAGATCTCAGTGGCTTCATCGTCGTTGTCCAAATCCATAGCAGGCAGTATCATATTGGGCTTCGGTTGTTTCGGCGTAGGTGGTTTCCGCTTGACTGGACTCAAGCCCATCCTTCGTCTGAACTCGTTCATTTGGGTTTCAGTTGCGGTATACTGGACAGGCGAGTAGCTCTCGGATCTGTATCTATCCATGTAATCCGTACGTTCTTGCGTTGCAGGGAATGCTTCACGAGGACCGCGGCGAACTACCAGTTGCTCGTCTATCAAGCGTTCGCTTTCCGTGCGATTCAAGCGACGATATTCCGACTCATCTTGCGTACCCCAAGCTATGCGATCTCCATGTCCAGGTAATCTTGCAGTTCTTGTGGACAATTCGGCTTTGTCGGTTGTATTAGCAACAATCTCTGTCTCTTGCGCCAGCACGTGTACCTGCGTTTCTATGGGATCACTGGACAAGGTCTCCTTCGCAGAGAAGGCAGGCGAAGACGGACCAGCCAACTCCTTTATAGGTGAAGAGCTTTCGACGACTGCCCGCTTGCGTTTCTTACCCTTCTCTGTCTCTTGTGTCTTCGGTGGTGGCAACGCGCCAAAGCCGAAGATGGTCTGCTTCACGGACTCCAGAATTGGGAACGGCATCGGCGGCAGTTGATGTATGGATGGATCGAATGGTACCAGAGGTGGAAGTGTCGTCTGTGATATAGCTTCTTCACTTGGTGTCAGATAGTGTGACTTGTTGGAAAGCAAATCTAGCTCTGCCTCCGATGAGAAAGTGCGAGTAGCAGTCGCGTCCTCGATGTGGCGTTGTTGTTGCTGCCCTTGCGGCCCAGGCGAGGTATTCGTATCCTCAGGCATGGCTTGCGATTCATCTAGTATGACGTGTACTAGCTTTTCTTTGCCTTTGCTACGCTGAGAAGCAGGTGCGAAAGTCAAAGCAGCTTTGCCCTTCGTGCTCGACGACCTGACCTGCTTGCTGTTGACCGATTGCGATGGTGTCGAACCTTCACGCGCACGCAGGTACGCATCCAGAGTTCCTGCCAGCTTTGAGCCAGCTTTCACTTTGGTTGTACTGCTTGAACTTGATAGGACGCGCTGCTTCTGGACGTTGCTGCTTCGGATTCTGGGCGTGACTACACCGCTTCCTGCTTCTCCTGGAAAGATGAGCTTCTCTTGCATTAGTTGCCTATGTCGAGAGTCCAGCTTTGCGGTCTGAGTATCCGGTTTGGAGGCAGTCAGCCACTTGGAATGAAGCAACAGGCATTAGCATACTGTTGCTGCGTCGCTGTACCTCCTTGACCACTGTCTCGACCTACCTGTGTTTTACTTGTGCTCGCAGAGGGCGCCGGTGTTCGACCGCCGCTCCCACGCGCTCCGCTCCCCTCATCCCGATAGATGCGTCTGCCGTGGAAGTGAGGCATCGACATCGTTGCGCACTCTCTCTCCTATAGAGGCACAAGGCGTGGGTAGATAGAGCCGAAGACGCATGGTGCAGTACTGTAAACACTCTACGCGGTCCAAGGCGATCGAGGGTGGCGAAACATCAAGGCGTCGCGAGTTGTGCAAAGGTTGCAGTGTTGTGCTCAAATATATAATCTGTCCTCCTAGCGTTACAGAATCTATGCTGCAGTTGCATTCACTGGTAGAAGGGCTAAACGAGGGCCCGGCTTGGCCAAGTCCAACATACCTTCCGACGCCATGGCTGCAGCAGGAATGCCAAACGGCAATAGTGCGGAAGCGTCAGCCGCACTGTGCCATGATGAGTATTGGTTCGAGTTGAACAGAAGCGGCGCCAACAGATTCTGAGTGCGAAGTAGCGTACTCCTGCTCTGATCCTCTTTCGACTCTGCTTCACCGGCAATCTGCGAAAACGAGGGTACATCAGCCCCATGCAACGCCTTGAAATCGCTCGTGTGACATACTTCATCCAGCGATGCCTCTACGCTTGACCATCTGTTTGACCTTGTATCGTCCTCTTTGTCCAAGGCGGCAGACAACACGTGCCGTAGGAATGCAAGATTCGACTGCATTTGTCTGGCGTGTATTGCACGCTCGCGCTTGTCGATGCTTTTAATGTTGGCCAACAGCTCTTCATTGAACACGTCTTTAAGCAGAGATTCCTCGAAGCGACTCAGAAGCTCTCTGACACTTTCAGGTACTGCGCGAGAGCGGTGTACCCCAAGCTCGTTGACGGCCTCCACCAGCAGTAATAGTGAATCGAGCATAATACTAGCCGGACGAGAGGCTGCAAGACAGTCAGCGATGTCGATACCGAGGCGAACCCACAAGCTTTCAGCGCTGACTCACTGTGTTCTGGTGATGGGAAGTCCAATTGATCACGTAAGGTGGTGTGCAGATACTTAGTTGCTTTGGAGACAGCCGTCATGCACCATTGTTGCCTTGACAAAGCTTCAATCTTCATTAGGTTTCGCTTGTCGTTGTCGGGTAGACCTGCAGAATAACAATGTTCATTAGAGAGCCTCTGCTAACGTATGCCAGAGTGCTTACTGTGCGTGCTGTCCAACAGTAGCAATGCCTGAACGAAGCTACTGTCCATAGCCAAGTGCAGTGCAACGGAACCTATGAAGAGCTGCTCCGCTGGCTGTGTCTGCGTCTTGAGAGAGGCCTGCAGAGTTTCTTCAATCGTATTGAGGCCTCTTCTAGCTGCCGTCGAGTACGCTTCTCTCGCTGCATCATCGGGGGTGCCATCGAGCCAGGACAGAATGTCATCCTGCATCTCCGAGGCCGCGACTTCAAGTTGGTGCAAGCATTCTGAAAGCACCGGTGAGCGACCAGACACTCGATCTCGCATGGCTTTCTTGAAGATTGCGAAAGGGTCGAGGGTGACCGTTTTGCCTAACGTTGTCGTAGTAAGGTTACTTGCGGTACCAGGGAACATTGATGATGAAGGAAATGGCAAAGAGGATGAAAAAAGGAAGTCCACCGGACGCAGATCTTCTGAAGAAGAGGGCAGCGCACGCAGAGCGCCTTCCAATGCTTGAGGGACAATGTTGCCGACATTGTCTAGCTTCTTGTTATATATAGCAACGAATCGTTTGCCGAGTGCTTGTTCCATTGTATTACGTAAACGGGGTATCTGCGTCGACATGTCTATATTAGCAGTCTGTGGGCGTCTGCTCAGGAAATCTTGAATCGCTGTTCTTGCGTTCGCGAGCTGGGCCGCGGCGCTGACAGACTCGTATAGCTTGCTGATACCAGACTCGAAGGTTCGTATTGCGCTATCGAACCACTCTGTAAGCTTGTCGTCTATGCTTTGAGCGCTGAGGTGGCTATCTGCCGACTCGATATCTATGTAGGGCGTGAAGCTGAGTATCTGGTCCGGCAGGTAGCGAAGGAAGAGGTGGGCATTGGGAAGACTTGCTAGGATGGGTGGCAAGCTTTCACTTGTCATTTTTGCAGCTGACTGCGCTTGGACCATAGAAAGTGTAGTATTTGGAGACTCCGCAGGATCCGAAGCACTTTGCTGTAACAAACGGAGAAGTTTAAGAAGGAGTGGATCGACATTCTTGCCTTCCGGCGCGAAGCAGATCTTGACGTGTTCGTGTGTGACGAGAATCATACCGAGGGCTTCGATGGTGCGCGAGACAGCATCCCTGACAGCTTTGTCTTCAGGTACATGAGACAAAGATGCAGACGTCGACGACACATCGGTGTTGGAGCTCGTCGGCATTGCGCTTGGACGACGCAACGATGGGGTCGCGGGTGTGACACTCTCTTGAAAAAGGGTCCCTAGAGTCTTGCTGCGTTGGTCAAGTAGCAGTTGTAGCCCATCCGCCATTGAAATTCTATCCAACATGATCAAGGTCGCAAGCGATTCGGCAACATTCTTAAGGATAAGCCGTACCAAGAAGTCAGTATGCATCTCTGATCAGTTTTTCCTTGTATTTACTCACCGCAGGAGAGACTTCCCAGGCCCGCAAATGCATGGTTGCCCGATGCGCAATTTGCGGAGCTAGCCCATCAAGGGTATCGAACTGGTGTTCTACGAGCGGGAAGGCAGCCAACAGGCCCCCATCTTCATCTTCTTCTGAATCACTATCGTACCCTCCGCTATCATCACCATCGTCACTGAGCGGTTTTGCTCGACGTCGTCCTTTTGGAGCCGAAGCTTTCCGTTTTCCGGCAGATACAAGTTCACGGTATACTGCTCGACCGATACTGTCTAGTCGGGCTGCCGAGAGATAGTCTTGACGCTCGATTGAGCGCCAAATATGTTCTGGACAGTCGAGAAGTAGCTTGACCAGAGTGGCAACGCTGTAAGGTGTATGCCCGCTGACTAGCGGCGTTGCAGCCCGCGAAAGCATATGCGACCTGGTCATGTCTGATTTAAAAGTATCAAATTAGTAATACTACGTAGAGAACGTACCGTCATCCCAACTCACCTTCTTCGGCAGCTCGGGAGAGCATTGCGTCTCTATCGCATTCTTGCCGTGCTCGAGCCAGGCGATCCAGTAGCACTGAAGAGCTTTTCCTCATGCGCACTATACTATCGGCCGCTCCGAGCAAGTCTCTGTACCGTTCGCCAACCATTGTTCGCAATTCTTCTCGTTTGGACTCCGCTTTTGCTCTTCCTCTTACGGCTATGCTTCTCACTTCCTTCACTCCAAACTTTGCGAAAAGGCTATCTACGCCTACTGAAGTAGCTTCTGGAGAGCTTCGAACCGGGCTTGCTGCGCGCAAAGATGGTAGTCGGCCTATAGAAGCGATATCCACGTCCTCCGGTCTCTCGGCACCATTGATCAAGATATCTGGAACCGGCGGGCTCGTCATGCCCGAATTGTTGCGGTCTGTTGTTGAGGTAGCGTTATAGGTAGCTAGTTGCAAACGACTGAGCTTGCTGTTCGGGTTTCCCCCCATAAGTGTCTGCTGACGGCGACTGTGGTGTGGAGCGGTGCGCGTACTTGCAGATGTTGCAACGGAGAACCCGCTAGTCGAGCGACCTCTTGCATGGCCTGGACGCGAGGGCTTGTAGGTGGATGGACCAGCATTACTCGTGCTACTGCTGCTGTTCGTGCTCATCGTTCTGGCCGTAAGGTAACCTGGAGGTCCTGGAGAGCCTTTCGCAGATATAGACAGCGCGGGAGTTGCTACTGGGGTAGTGCTGCGTGTCATTGCTCGCACAGACACTGAAGGTCCAGGTGAGCCTGGTAGCGACGATGACACGCTCGAGTTTGACAGAGCTGTTGAAGACCGCGTTCTCGGCGGTGGCCGCTGCTGCTGTGCCATTGATGCACGCTGCTTGGAGAGTGGATCTCTTCGACGGCGAGGCTTCTTGAGTAGATGGTGACGCTCGCCTAAGGCATAGCGTGTGCCATCACAAACTCGTAGGGGTTGGTAACATCGAACGAAGGTGAAGCCTGGTCATTGCTCTGGACAGTGGGTCCTCGACGAGGTGGACGTGATCGGTTATCTTGAAGAGGTGTGTGTACCCTGTCTGCTGTTTCATGACCACCTCGACCGTGCAACACACACTGCTAAGTCCAGCATGCGTTACAGAATGGGCATGTTGTTACCAGACGCGCATCACAGCAATAGTACGAGCTGGCTGCTGGACAGAAAGTGTTACTCAGGCAATGGTAGCCGCGTTGTGACTTGTTATGCAAAATTGCAGATCATCGAAGAAGGCCGTATAGTAAGTGGAAAGGTACCTCGCTGCGGATCAATGTTACAATATGTCTAAGTACGCCTGTTTTGTGTCAGCCATAAGACTACAAAGACAAGCTGCTTCGCCGAGGTTGCGTCCATCCTGGCAAAGGCATCTCCACGCTTTGAGCTGTTGTTGGTTCTGCAAGGCCCAGTCGCTGCACCATCCCCGCTGTGAAAGAGCTGTAGGCCATCTGAAGGGCAAGCTCGTTACCAGCAGAATTCTCCCAGCAACTCAGTGGGCATCTGGACGCCTTCAAGACTCGGCTCTTTACGCGTGTCGGCGTCAGTGCACGTGCGCGATGAAGATCCTTTAGGTGCAAGCTGCGTTCCAGCGCTAGACTGCAAAGACATCAGCATGAGCAAGCCTGCCAACATGCGACTTTGTCTCGACTCTGTTTAGGCCCCACTCGCCCTATATGGCAGGCCTGAAACTCTACTTGTTTCAGTCTATTCAGGGTAGCCAGCATGGCCGGCCGATAGGGACATACAGGCTTAGTCAGACGTAATTATAAGGTGCGTGCTCTATCACTCCCACGTTTATATAGGTTCACGCCGATCTTACAGACTTGCAGGTTACTGGATCCTCCCAGAGGAAGGCCGCAATGCTCCTTCACGCCAAGCGCGCGGCGCGTGTTGACGAGGAGGGCTACATCGTCGCCTCGATGCACTGTCAAGGAATCGCAGCTTTCCCAAACGGAGGCGGTGCAGTGAAATGTGTGATATACTTCCTGAGTCAACGCTCGACTGGTAATACGGGCGGCAACAAAGTCTGAAAGTCTAAGCAAGAAGAATGTCTCAGATCGATAAAGCTGGGTAAAGACTCGCTTTGCATAAAGATCGCCACCAATTCCGGCCTCTTTCGACGCTGCGACCTTGACCAGAGTCAGCAAATCAAGCCTTGAAAAAAGCTTGCAGCATGCGTGGTTAGGGCTTCAGCATGTCATGTGAAATAGTCCCTACGGAGACTGGGAGATTTCTTCGCCATTAGACTGCGCAGAAAGTCTCGATTGGCGGGAAATATATCCTTAGAGAGAGAATTAATCGCTGTCATCGTTTCATAGTAGCGTGATCTGATCTGATCTTTCTCACAAAGTGGCACTGGCAGCTCAAAAGAAAAGGTCGTTCTCCTTCTCTGCCCAACTCTTCTCCTTCTCACCCTCATCAAACACTTTCTATTCCACACTTCTCGCATCTTCTCTCGACCACATCAGTCTTACAACATGAAGTTCTTCGCAAGTGCTACCGCCGTTGCGGCCTTGGCTAAGATCGCGCAAGCTCAGCTTGTGAGTGGCTTTCTATGGGTGAAAGTATAGTACCGATGAAGCTGATGACGCCGTCCGTTTTCGCAGATGATCAACACACCAGCTTCCGTTGTCCAGTTAGTTTCATGTTCCAGCTTTATACACCCAGTCTCTAGATAGACTTCCATCACACCATCAAATCTTGCATATACGGTCAAGAAGAGAGCGGAGACTGACGCATCTGTTTATTGCTTTGTGCAGATGCCAACCTACACTTTTGACTTTTGGCGGCGGTACTGTGAGTGAAATGCGCCAGTGTACATGAGAGTTGCTTCACGCGATTACTAATTCGAAATTATGTGTGATTCGCCAGGCGCCATATTTCTTGTCAGTGCTACCAGCTGGACAAGCGTCCGCTACACCCATCCTTACATTGCCAGATCAACCACAAGCCGGTTAGTAGACATCAGTGACAATCTTCTCACTGTGAGGAACTATTCTGACGTACTTCTCCACCTTCCATTCTGGTGTTTGCCACCGAACAGGTTCATACACATGGACTGTCAGCTTGCCAGCTGGCACAAATATCACACTACAAGTCCGTGATGGAACTGGAGCAGTTAACTATGGATCCCCGGTCGTTGTCCAGCCAGGTACCTCCGACTCGTGTGTTGATCAAGCTGCAGCTTCATCCGCTACCGCCGCTGTTGGTGGAGGCGGTGCCGCCTCTACTGGCGCTTCATCAGCTGCTTCTTCCTCCGCTGCCGCTTCCACCACTGGATCAGCTGCCAGCTCTTTGGTCTCTTCTACTGGATCTATCACGTCAGCAAAGTTTGTCTCATTATTATTTTTGATGGGCATCGTTTCTGACTGAATCACAACTGGTGGTTTACTGATTTTGTACGGAACAACAGTGTCACTGCCGCTGCCGGTACACCTTCGACCACCGCCAACACCACAGCCAGCAATAGCACCTCCGCTACCGGAAACTTCACATGCACACAGGGACTTCTGACCTACGGAATCACCGTCGCTTCCCTGGGTGATGCCTCACTCACCCAGGCTAGAAGCTTCTTCAATGACTTGACTCGCTCGCAGTGAGTATCAATTGCA
The DNA here is from genome assembly GCA_019775285.1 of Cystobasidium slooffiae. Lineage (NCBI taxonomy): Eukaryota > Fungi > Basidiomycota > Cystobasidiomycetes > Cystobasidiales > Cystobasidiaceae > Cystobasidium > Cystobasidium slooffiae. The sequence continues at coordinate 157,160 of JACWFZ010000015.1, forward strand.
TGACATCACATTCACGCCTCTTCATCCGTACTAATGTTCATCTTCCTGCGCAGGCCAACTGCCACAAACATCTCTGGTTCCGAGATCACATTCAACGTTGGCAACATCACATACGGATTCAATGCCACCCTCAACAGCACCTCATCAGACGGCACACTACACCAGCAGTTCTCATTCCTCGGTACTGAGCCAGTTGAACTCGGCAACGGCACCACACTATACGATGCTTTCGAGGACTTGACCGTCTACCGAAATGCCACCAGCAACGAGACCCAAGTTCAGGTTAGTCTGGGTTTTCGAGTAGTGGATAGTATGAGTGGATGCTGACATTTTTGCCTCACTGCAGTACTTCATCCTTGGATGCTTCAACGACCAAGCTGCCGGTCTCACCACACTTTCTCAGATCATCTCTGCTGCCGTCAGCTACTGGAGCCAGCAATTGAGTGGAGGAAGCAGCAGCTCGAACAGCACCACCACCGCTGCCCGACGCCTCGTCAAGCTTTTCTAAGCCTATCATTTAGATGGCCACTAGAAAAAGCATTGAAATGAGTCTCTGGCACGCTGCAATATATGCTGCTTTCGAACTACTGCAGTAAACAGTACAGTCTACATATACATATACCGTCATTCGTATGGGTATATCCTGCCTTCGCAAACAAAACGCACCATAATAATGTCTTCCTTCCGAAAATAATGGACTATTCGGCCTTTAAACCGTTCAAGACACCGTTGACAACGACACGCCCAAGTGTGTAAAGTCATTCACCCAACCTTGTCTTGAAAACATTCACGAAACAATTAGCAAAAGTATTCTTCTATCGAAACATCTGTCTCTCCTATTAGCAAACAGACACCATAGCACATTATACGATGCACGCTTTATCTCTCTCTTTCATTTCTTTTAGCTCAGCAATGTATCGGTTTCCTGACTCTGTCGCTTCGGCGGGTCTCCTGTCCTATACTTGTCGGAATCAACTGTTGCCCATTGCTTCGCTGCAGACTCAATCGACTCCTCTGAGATTTCGTATGCCCCGCACTGTATCGTTGTTGAATGTGGCCCAGCTGATTAGCTACGTACCTCATCGCAGGTGTAATTGCCAGCGTTGGTGTCATATTCCATTCAAGTTATCTCATTCTTGCTCATCGTAAATAAGTGCTCTAAATGCAGGCTCAACCTGCACCCAAAACCGTACCTTGCAACTATGATACATTATTTTAGGCCTTCTCTGCCGTGTTCCTGCGCAGTATCACCCTCACCGCCTCGGAGGTTTTGCGCTCTACTCAAAACTCGTCTACCCTTTCAAATTCCGAAGGATCAGGTAACCATTCCTCCATGACCTCCTTCAATTGTTCTTGAGCAATCCGAATTCTATCAGATGATTTCCCATCAAATCCCATCTTGTCGTTGATGTTAAAGAAAGTAGGTTTGCTATTGAGGACTTTTTTGAATTCGCGTAAGTTTCGTTCGGTGTCTAATTGCCATTCGAAGAACTTAGATTGACCAGTAACGATTTCGTACCTGTAGCAAGACGGAGAGAGTCAATACATGTCTGTTATATGACATTACAATCTTTCGTTTGAAACCCCTTCATGGGGTGTAAAGACGGGAGGAAGTAAAGAGGACGAGGAGAGAAGACAAAAGCTCACTTGATACCATGGGACCGACTTCCTTCTTGTATTATCCATTGATCATGTAAAAAAGGGGGAATAACATCATCTGCAGATCTAGTTTTATGCTGACAGTTTCTTCTTAGATACATATTGAATCGTTGATGTATTCCTTGAAGCGCTCTTTTATCGAATACGAAAGGTGCGTGTTCTGAATTGTTTTGGTGTTAAGGGGCGAAGTTTGAAAGACGAAGAACCCAAAGAGAAGTCGAGGCAAAGGCAAAAGAAAAGCAATGTCAGCTATGTTAACCCCTTGTGTTCGTTTCGCAATGTCACCGTTTCGTTTGTTAGGCCTTTGTCAACCGTCCAGTGGAGACTGATAGAAATGAAGACGAGAGCCGACTCAACTCACCTGTAATTCTAGTCTTTTCATTGAATATCTCGCCATAAGCTTCTTTAACAACTTGAGCAGTCAATCTAACACTTTTAGGCCATTGTTCTTCTCCCTTCCAATTTTCCGCAATTCCATAAGAAGTAGGTTCCAAGAACATCTTAATCCCGCATTCATTATCTCCAATGGTGTTTGAATCATTAACGTTGAAAGCCGGTGGGAGAATGAAGAAATCGGATGGATGAATTTGCTTTCCAAAGAAATAATCATCGTTCATCACTATGAATTTTGACGAGTTTAAATTGGGTATTAAGTGGAATAAAGACTCGAAACAATTGCTGTTGAATGAGGGTTTTTCATAATTTTGCAGGAGATCTTCTTGATTTACTATATGTATTCTGGTACAGACCATTTCGTTATACAAGATTAGGAGAGCCAAATGAGTGTAGTTGTTTCGATACATATGAATGTATTTGCGTGTTGGAGTGAGGGGCCGTACAATGTTACGCAGCAGAAAAGATCATAGTTAAGCCAAATCAAACGAATCCAACCAAGTAAGAACGCTTATGAGGTGGGAACATAGAACGTACCTCGGGTTGTTCAGTTCAAGCCAATGAGGAACCTGACCAGGGGGAGTAACGAGAAATATAGGACCCGTATGCCATGGCATGTATTTATTTAATGAGCGAAAGGAGTGTCGTAGATCGTCGTTGTCTCTGGTGATAGTTAGATTAGTGCCATAGTGACGAGTTCAGTATCTTATTTCACACATATCTTGTTGAGAGCTCTGCATGCTTGAGACCTCACCTATCACGCTCACTCTCCAATGCTATACCATACTTCTCTTTTTTGGCACGTTGAACGGGATCACTACCATTTACCCACTGTTAGAAGGGTGAGAGGTGCTTTAGCATATATACATATATGTATGGCAGTCGTCACTCACAGTATACACTATTGCTACATCTCTTGCGAACTCCCACTCTGGTTCAAGATGAGTCCCTCTCGCGCCATCGACAGCAGCAGGCAGTTTAGACGACGATTGGGCACCACCAACGTTGTAGTTATATGCTTTATCGTATACTCTCTGCTTGACGTTGTCATACGATACTCTAGCTCTCTCAGCTACTTCTTCGCTTAGTTCGAGCACCGCATCGTGGTGGAAGAGAGATGCAAGCAACACCAGCGATAGGCATGCGCCTGAGATGATGACGGAGGGATAGAGGCCTTGACCTGCTGATAGGCGCATGGCCACGCAAGTGGAGTAGAGTAGTATGTATGGTATGGTAAGTGTAAGTAGGCGAGAGCGTGAATGTCAAGAGCAACACTGTGAAAATTCATTCAATCCCACAGCCCTGCAAGCTCGCACTTGCGAACAATGCGAAGGCATATCTTTGGTAACGCGTTCGACTTGATTTACAAATATTTGGTGCAGTAGAAAAGGGTCCTCCGTTCCGTTCGAATTCCCTCCCCGCCCGCCTGCCCTGAGCTGCGATACCAATTTCTTCGGCTTGCATGATCAGAGAGAGCTTTTGACAGAGTTCCCATTCGTCCGCAACCAGCTGGTGGTCAGTCCCATCTAGTATGTATTGGTCTTGGTATTGCAAATGTGTCTTCGGTAGTAAGATAAGGTGCCATGATGTGCAGTGATTGTAGCTCAGGAGGAAGGGTGACACTGCAGCGGTCTTCCCTGCGTTTCTCTCGCTGGCGCGACTTGGGTGACCTCTGCTACCTACTGATGGGATGTTTCTAGCAATGTTCAATAATCAACTGTGACTGTAATGTCTTTCAAGTGCAAAGAAAAGCTCCAAGTGGATGTTCCACCCTTCTAACTTTCCTCGATCACCTCCATGTAGCCTATCCATAACTTACGTGCACTCCATTCCTCGCGCTCGACTCTATCACCTCACACCACATCAAGAGACTGTACATCACCTCCAATCATGTCAAGACCCGAGCATCTAGCTCCTCCAGAGGTGGTATGTCCTGCTCTTCTTGTTCACGCCATGATATGATATGCCCGACATCCAGCAAGCAAAAACCTGACTTTCTTGACCTACCTCGGTGATCGACTACCCTCTGTTCTATGCACAGTTCTATGGCGATACCGAAGCGTCCAAGTACTCTGGGAAGTGCGTATCATCTTCGCATACCTCCTCTGTCCAGAAGCCGTTGACTGACTTCCGCTGTTACTATTGTCCATCTCATCAATGCTAAACGCCACACCGTATACGCCTACTACTATCGGTCAATCAACCCGAACGACTCTATCTACAATACCATTCAACAAAATGTCTTTGTTATGAACGATGAACATCTCGAATGACTTAACAGCTCCCGCATCCAGAATATTCAAGCAGAAATGACATCGCGTTGTCTTGAACTTCTTTCATTACCCACCTATCCAGGATCACCCGACGTTCCAATTCCAGCTTTACTACTAGATATAGGATGTGGTTCAGGCTTATCAGGCGAAATACTATCGGAATCAGGTCATATTTGGGTTGGATGTGATATTGCTCCTTCTATGTTGGAAGTCGCTCTGGAAAATGAGGTCGAAGGAGATTTATTCTTGCAGGATATTGGTCAGGGATTTGGTTTCAGAGCGGGTGTCTTTGATGGCGCTATTAGGTGAGTTCTTTTATTAATGAAGCAGAGAAAAAGCTTCTAGTCATGCTCCGATTTCCCGTTGAGTCATTGTGCTGATTCGTTTTTTGCATGAACCATCAACATCATTTTCAAACATATCGGTACACCTTTCTCTCGCTATATCACTATCGTACACCACACGCAATCTTTTGGTGACCTGCATTTACGCAAATAAACAGCGTCTCCGTCATTCAATGGCTCTGCAACGCCGATAAAGTCGGTAATTCACCACCACAGCGTCTCGCCCTATTTTTCAATACATTATTCGCAAGTCTGACAAGAGGAGCAAGAGCAGTATTTCAATTCTATCCTGAATCAGACGATCAAGTTAATTTAATAATGTCAGCTGCTACAAGAGCGGGCTTTACAGGTGGATTGGTCGTTGATTATCCTAATTCTAAAAAAGCAAAGAAGTTCTATCTGTGTCTTATGACTGGTCCGTCTGCATCTAGTAGTGGGAAACAACAAATGGAATTACCCGCAGCTTATGGAACAGAGGAAGGCACTGTGCAATATGAAAAAGGACGTAAAAGAGAAGAAAGAAGTCATTCTAGGAAAGGAAAGAAAAAAGATGCTTCTTCGAAAGATTGGATCCTGCGAAAGAAGAGCTTATATAGGCAACGAGGTAAAGAGGGAGTACCGAATGATTCAAAGTACGTGTCCCACTCCACTCCGATACTCCTCTTTCTTCCAGACCCGTGCAAAAACAAAGAGAGCTGTAAACTAATGATGCACTCTCTTCCGCTTTTTTCCAGATTCACGGGTCGAAAACGGAAAGCCCAATTTTGAACTGGGCATCCATGGCACAAGAAGGATTCCCTTCATTATTGTTGTTGTGCGAGTGGTGTTGTTGCATTGCACTACTAGTTTATTTCGGATACATTGGGTAAATTCGCACTCCTTCATTTATAAATTGGTATAAGCCTTCTCACGAACAACTCGGCGATACACAGTTACTGTTCTTTCAATTCTTGGTTGTTTTTTCTGATTAATTTGGAAGTAGCTGTTGTTGTAGAATATATGGAATGACGTGACGATTCAATTTCTCCTCCTCCTCGGGATCCCAACATGTGTCGCTCAGTGGTCTTTTGCGTTTGCAACAAAGTTCTTGACGGCTTCTTCGTTGACTAAACCGACGAAGCGGCTCAGCTGAGAATGGGAGGAAGTATATCAGTCTCCATGCAGCTGATAAAACCGCCAGCAATACCGTAGGTAGCAAGACATACCTCTTTACCATGCTTGAAAGCTATGACTGTCGGTAATGCAGTAACCTGAACAAAGACGGAAGGTAACGGTATTAGTGCTTGTCCACATATAACAATTTGTTCAGAAGAAGGGATGAGAAGAGTTTGAGCGGGATGTAGTGGTATCAGAGACTTTTATAAGTCGAACAACAGCTTGACAGCATTTTCCTCGAGAGATCACTCTTCTGCTCTTTTCAGAGTGACAGAAGAGTGATTTCTTTCGGAATGCAGATATCTCAAGTAGAATAAAAAAATGTGTGATGTTCATCTTTCAAGGTATAAGAGGAGGATTAGAGCACGCTATGGTTTGTTCAGCAAGAGAGCAAAGATACCCTTTTGCTGGACAAATCGAAGCATGCGGAGGCGTCGCGTCATGCAGCTTCACAAGGGCGACTAATGACGGGAGATACGGTGAGAGAAGGGATAATGAAACGGACCTTGTACTTTGTAGCTATTTCCTGTTGAGCATCAGTGTCAATCTTCATGTAGTCTGCTTCCTCTTCAGCATTCATGACCTTTGAAAGTACCGGGTCCAGCCTGTCATGCGAAAGGCTTTCAGCAAGTAGAACGGAAATCACAGCTGGAAAAGAAGATATAACCAACATCTTACAAGGAGGACACCACTCTGCGTGGAAGTCTACAACAGTAAGCTTCTTGCCCTTGATGACTTGTTTCTCGAAGAGATCCTTGTCTGCTTCTCCGAAGTTTTCGCGGCTGATTTGCGAGGTGGAGAAGGCCCTGCTCAGGGAGACAGCATTGTTCTTGACTATAGATCTAGATGATGACTGCAGCAGCCTGCTTGTGCTCGTCCTTAGCGTGTTCATGGTGGGATGATGTTCTGTGGAATTGAATTGCTTGAAAGAAGAAAGGCGAGTCTGGATGATTGTCCGATCTCATTCTCTACTGCTCCGCTCTCACCTTCACGCCACATCAGATACATCTATTACAGCATGGACGGGAGCGAGAGCGACGACAGAACAAGCAGTACATCCACCTCCAACCAGGGCTACAATGTCGCAAGTACCCTGGCTCCCTCTCAGCGCGATCTCCGTATTCAAGCAGCACGCCGCAACGTAGCAGAACATCAAGCAGCAGCAACAGCTGGCAATGTGACAGCAACAGATGAAGACAGTAATAACAGTGGTACAGAAGCGCGTCAACGAGAACAGCCTACTCGAGGAAACAGGTCTGATCTGGCACGTCTTGTCACTGAGGGCACGAACTTGCATCAGTCAACCCACAAGGAGAGCGCGCACACTGCAAGCAAGAACGCTTCGGACGCCATCTTCGCGCAATTGCAGGTCATACAGACATTGCAGGTAAGCGATAGCCGTATCATACCGACAATACACTTCATCTGGCTGATAAGAAATACGCCAGGATGATATAACTCGTGAACATGCTAAACTGGAAAGTCTGGATGATGAAGCACTCTCTCCAGCACTTGACGGTAGTGGCAACACCGACGGCATACATGCCAATGAACCGATGAAGACAAGTACGACTTCTCCCAGGTCCCCCAGCAAAGCGAAAGAACGTGGTCCCACAACGGCAGATAAAGTCAGGCCTGAAAAACATAAACATGGCCCTCATACTACGGCAAAAGAGAGAAGTGCGGCTCATGCTTACGATGATTTAGCGGCGGCTTTTCAGGAGCGTGCCAAGGGAGTCGATGCTATTATGGAGAAGGTAAGTGAACGTGACTTGAGCTAGGTGCCTCCTTAGCCATATCACACACGAACTAGGTGGATTTACAAATCTAGCCTTGCTGTACCGAGTACGCTTGCATTCGTCTCGCTTGTCCACAAGCGAATTCAGTCCAGCAAGGCTAGAGTACCAAGCGATGTGATCGTCTTAACCCGTCTAGCAGTCCTGTGGAGTCATACACTGATATCTCTCTTTGCCCGTAGATGTCAAAGCTAAGCCAAGCAGTGAAGGACTTCCACTCCCTCCCTCCGCCGGTGCTGTTTCCAGATTCGCGCATGCTTAACTCAGGTGATGTCGTTGACACTCCAATAGCCATGACACCACATGTCCACCATCGCATACCCTGAACATGCATGTAACATACTCTATCCATCGCAGGCGCTGCAGGACAACGCATGTATATTGGAGACTGATCATACGCAACTGTTACAGACTGCCCATATCTTGACTGATGCTCAGTGTGTATGTCTATAGTGGATCTACTGTTCTACGGATATACTTACAATTGACGACAGGTTGGCTGCAGTGCTCCATAATACATTCATTCGTTGCTTCCGCCACCAGATCTGATAACCGATAGTGGCTGTCCCTCTGGTGGAACTCGCATCCAAGGTACCATTCGACTGATGCACGGCGGAGAGACTGATTTCTACTGCGGTCTTCGCACACGTCGCTAGAAGTCTTTCAACAGCATTACCCATACAGCATCGCTACCGTACTTTCTTGAACGTAGGTTGCCGCTGCTTTCAGTTTGATCGCTTTCTGGCAAGCGTGCCGAAACTTGATAATCGGCATTTCACCTTCGGCATAGGTCAATTGCATTAACAGCTTTACCAATGAATCATCAAGCACGCCTTCTTCCTTTATACCGTTTCATGCGATAGTGATTGTTCGTATGCAGACTCTTGGCACCACAGACTGTCGCGATAGAGGCAGGATTACTTGAACAAAGCCTAGCTCACAGGCAGGAGCCTGATCCTGAGCTTTCATGCCGTCTACTTTTCCGCGGCTGGAGGTCGATACTTCAGATGAAGAAGCACGTCTCGAAGGTCCAACAGCAGTCAGTACACCTGTCCGCAACACTACATCAAGCTCAATAGCAGATGCTACAGCCGACCCAGAAAAGAAAACGGCCAGCAAAGTCGTCAACTCCGATGTCGTCGGCTTGCAGGAAGATCCCCCTCAATCGGATGATATCAACGATGGAACCGAACCTATCATAGTCACTTTTAATCATCCTTTTGACCCTGATAATCCATACAATTGGCCTCGTCTGAAGAAGATTAGAATCGCAATTCTGGTTCTCACTTATGCCTTAGTAGGTTTACGGTCATTGAACCTTCAGGCGAACACCTTCTGAAGCAGGCTGACCGGAAAATCTCTTCTTCAAAAGATGACAGGTCTGAGTATAGGTCTTTACTCGGCACAAACAGAAGCGCTTGCTCAAGTCATTACTGCAAGTCCGTTGGAACTGCGGCTGGGTATCAGTGTGTTCGTGTGGGCGGTAGGCTTCGCCCCGCTTATACAGGCCCCCTTTTCCGAGTAAGTAATACATACTCTCACGCCTTCCATGTTGCTAACTCGCCATATCACAGAGTATATGGTAGAAGATGGTTCTACCCGGTCACGGGTCTGATCTACGCTCTGACGTAAGTTTCATCATTCTGTGGGCTTGCACACAGCTGACTTCGATCCAAACTTCAGCTTCTTCGCTCAAATATGGCCGCGGAATCTTGCGTGCTTGCTTGTAGCTCGTACCATAGCTGGCCTTGCAGGTGCAGTGGGGTGAGTATGCACTATCAGTTAGTTGGCTTAAACAGTACATGCTGATTTTTACGTATAACACTGCAGGAACACCCTTGTAGCTGGAACCCTGGCCGACATATACGATAGTCGAACCAGAGGTTGGATCATGGCTTGCTTTTCTCTTCTCATCTTTTTCGTCATCGCAATATCTGTCTGGCTCGGTACCATTATCGTAATGAACCTGGGTTGGCAGTGGATTGGCTGGATTCAACTCATCATCTCGTTGGCTTTGACTGTCTCTTACATTCCCTTTCTACCGGAAACAAGAGGGAACACAATTCTATATCATAGAGCCCAAAGGCTCCAAAAAGAAACGGGACGGTCCTACAGATCCCTTGGACAAGAAGAGCGGGAACAAGCATGGACTGCATTAGTGAAGAAGAGTCTGGTTCGACCGATGAGTGAGTCGGAACTGTCTAGGCGAGGCATACCGAAGAAGTTCAAGAGCTGAGCACTGTCCAATCTTTCCAGATATGCTCACTCACGAGCCTGTAGTGCAAGCGTTCAGTTTGTGGCTAGGCTTTCTCTGGGGCCTCGTTTTCCTGCTACTTGAATCCGTACCAATTGTCTTCGCCCAGTATACATCTTTCAAGAAGAGCTCGCAAAGTCTAGCATTCGTTTCGCTGTTCATTGGGGCTCTCATCGGATTTGTAGCCACAATACACCAAGAGCATCTGTATAAAAGAGATTTTCAAGCTGCAAAAGCAAAGGGTCAGCGAGTCAAGCCGGAAAGTAGGCTGTATCACGCCATGGTTGGAGGAGCGCTGATACCAGTGGGCATGTTCATGTGAGTATACTCGCGTCTAGATAGACGTCGCCCACGCAAGTTCAAAGCAAGCCCAACTAAATGCTTGAAACCGAATAGATTCGCATGGACTGGTCGACCGGATATACACTGGATAGCGCCATGTATCGGGCTGGCCGTAGTGGGCGCATCGACGTTTCCACCATATATGACGGTATTCAGCTATCTTTCGGACGTCTACGAAACCTACGCATCGTCAGCTCTGGCATGTCAAAGTCTCTTCCGTAACCTGGGAGTGGGCTCTTTCGTGCTTTTCGCTGAACCGATGTATAGGGACTTTCCGAGACCTGCTGGATCGTCACAAAGCATGAGCTACGCCCTCGCAAGCTCTACGCTGGGAGCGATAGCGGCACTGCTAGGCCTTGTGCCCTTTCTGCTTTATAAATTTGGAGAAACACTGCGGCGGAGAAGTAAGATTGCAAGCAAGATAGACAGGCAATTGAACGAGAAGTATAGTCTTGACACAGAGGCACGCCAGGCCAGCGCCTGATTGCGAAATCAGTTTGAGTGTAGGGTTTAGTTGATGTGGCGCACTGGAACCGTAGTAGTAACAAGGCCTGTGATTACATTTGATGCCTCGCGAAGCAGACAGAGGAAGAACTCTTGTGGAGCCTCTAGCGAACTACCGAAGGAAGCCACTTGCGGGCCTGGGTTGTCAATAGGCGCGTTGCCCCGTAGCGAAGCGAAGGTGGAACACGTGACCCGACAGTCAAAACGCGTTTTATTTGCAACAAGTCCATTAGGTTGGCTTCGAGGAAGTCAGGCATTATCCACTTGTTGTCGGCGTCCGTTGCCGGCTTCTGCGAGGGAGCTGTTGGAGGAGTGTGTCGTCGCAATACGGTCGACAAGGACAAGTCGATCGAACGCCATTCTGTGGGAAGCCGCGCGCAAACGCGCCGGTCGCCCTTTGCTCTGCTCAATTGTGCACAGAATATAATCGCGTCAATACGGAACTATCTCACGCGATACACGAGTCCAGCCTACACACGCATCAAGCAAATGCCCTTCGCAAGCTGTTTACCCTGAAGCTGCGAAGATGGAGCGATTGCCTGCGGAAATCATTGCACAGATCCTGGAAGCTGTACAAGAGCCGGTCATCAGTAGAAAGGGATGGTGGAGATGTAGTACACCATACAATACCTTTGTCAACAGCTTCTCGCTGGTGTGCAAGGCCTGGCATCGAATAGCAATCCGACACCGCAACATTTTCTGGCTAGAAGACGATGTGACTGCGCGCCTTCTGCAGTGAAGCATTGAAGCAGGAACGGACTACCGCATCACCCACTTGCATATCCCTATGGACGCTCTCATTACCGTTGATGATGATGAGTGGGCCCTCTCAGCCCCGGCCCAAGCGATTCTTAGACGTACGAGGGGAACTCTAGTCAGCCTTTCCGTTCCAATCCAATTATTTGACGATGAAGCAGGCGACAAATGCATTCTGAATAGAGTAGCTGCGCATGTGTCACACCTACAACTCTTCGATGGCAATCATCCAGAGCTGCTCCCCATTCTGTCATGGTCAAGTGCAAAGTACATCCACCTCAACAGCAAACTGCTATCATTGGAGCTCGAGGGAGTTTCCCTTGATGACATAGACTACCAGCGGGTCGACGAGCAGACATGTCATGCAAAGACGATCCAGTTAATCGCTATACAGTCCTTCAAGCCTCTCCATTGCGGCAAGTTGTTTCCATCTGCTCGACGTCTCGCTGTCTTCGGACCCTTGAAGATCGACACAAGTGCTCCTCTCGCGAACCTCATTCACCTCGAACTAGCATGCATCCCATCACAATCGCCCTTGAACTTGCAGACTTGGGGCATACTTGCATCTCCTAATCTCTTTAGGTTGCATGTATGGGCACTCGAAGAGATAGTCGAGCCTCTCGGATGCTGGAAGTGCACGTCTACTTTGAAAAAAGGTGACGCCAGCCTGACCTACGCTGGCTTTTTCCGGCCGACAGACTATATTTGCGAGGCTTGCGAGCAATGTTGGGTTACATACGAATGCAAGAGGGGCGAGACTGAATTCCCTGGCAGTACCGCTGCCAGCCTTAGCCCGTGTCATCGTCTCACAGTCATAAAGGATGACTGCGGTGTATTCCAGAACCTCAGGCTTTTGCGCGAGGTAATCTCGACTTGGAAGGAAAGACACAAGGAGATGGATAATGCAGAAATGGCCTCGGCTTTAATCGACGCGCTCGCGCTGGCGCCTGGGCGGCGGGAGCTACCCTATGCGACGTTCGTACGGAAGGCACTGGGCCTTCAGTCAGATACCGAGAGCATCGGTATCAAGGCAGAAATCGCATGAAAGAGACCGCGCAATTTGGTGTCGGCGTTGAGTAGGACGTTGTCACTGTCCAGTCAGCAGTAAGGAGAGAAGCTGTTCAGCACCAGACTTTATCTCGGTCGAAGACGATACGACTGCACGTCTTCTGCAGAGAAGCATTAGTGCAAGAGCACATTATCGAATAAAGCATCTGCACCCTTCAAAGGAATCTCTCATCTGTGAGGACGATGCATGCTCGAAATGGGAATCAAACGGTCGGACAAACAGGCAGTCTTTTCCAAGCTTCGCGAAAGACTAGTATCGGGTGATACCGACCCCACGGTCGTAACTTTCGAGAAAGACTCCGGGATTATAGCATAACGAAGCGTTGGAATGGTAGAGGGGCGGGGATGAAAGGTACAGTGACGATTGGACGGTGTCCGGTTGCAAACAACAAAGGCAAATGCGTGTAAGAATGTACAAAGCCGTCTGTTTTAGGGATCGACAAAGAAATCAACGTCACAATTGCCTGGCCGGAGAGACAGTCTTCATACTGCCTTGCTAAGACAGATAGAATAACGTATTCGGGATACTCAGCAGCCTGTGTCCATGTTGTGTCACCTAAACCCATCGAGCATCTGAAGCTAGTTCTACAAAAGCTAGCCGCAAAGAAAATAAACGAAAGTGCAATCTGAGCATTCTACAGTGTGAACGTATTGTAGCCCTCCACTCTATCTAGCAAAGCATGATGCTGGCGGTTAGCACCAGTAACGTCATCATGAAACCATACGTGACCGCCTTGCTATCGCCGCTGACATCAGACTTAGCCGTGACAGCTGCATTATTCGCATTGATAGCAGAGGGAGCTTTACTGGTGTTCTGTCTAGACATCGTGCTCGACTTGGCTGTAGAGCTAGTCGAGGTTGAAGTGGAAGCGGAGGTCGATGATGACGAATTGGAAGATATGGAACTGCTATTGCTCATTTTTGTGTTGCCGTTCAGCCACTGTGCGAAGGTGGGGAAGGTATAGCTTTGTTCAATGTATGGATGCGAGATGTTTTGGCATGTTGCGACGGGGACGATATGCTTGAAGCTTTGAGCGACTCGGGGCACTGTAGAAATATTAGAATCAGACAACATAATGCAACAATGATGTGCTGTATGTCACTTACGCTCAGACATGACAAGATCCATTGTAGCGCCATTGATCTCGTGAGTCAAAACAATAGCACCATGACCGGAGAATTGACCCTGTTGTGCTCCATTGATGAGCGTATCATAGTTCTGTAAGACAGTAGCAGTGGGTAGACCGTTTGGATTGCTTGGACTCTCAATTTGCCAATCGAAGGTGTCCTGCCATAATAATAGAATGTTAGCCAAATCGTCATGAGGTGTACCCGTTGCGATTGCACTTTCTGCTGGATCGTCGTCTAAGTATGCAAACTTACGTGATCCCATAGCACGGTAGTGAGTCCCATTGAGTGGGCAATGAAACGAATTCTATCGTCTACATCGCCGAACGGTGCGCGCCTGCAAGTCCGTCCAAAAGCGAATCATGAACAACATCAGCATCGAGACAGACAGATGGAGAAAACAGGTATTATTGGTTTCCAGTGCTTACCAAGTAGTGGGAGTAATGCCGACAATGTCCTTGATGATCTTACGGGTATACCATAATTCAGCAAAGAATTGCTCATTCGTGAGAGCCGTTGAATAGCGATGCGACCAAGTATGAACGCCAATCTGTATACAAAGGTACCGAATAGAGTGAAGGAACAAAATAACAGTACGTAGGTCAGCATTGGAGATGACTTCGACTCACAAGAGGGTCAGGCGAGCTTGTCAACCCAGTTTCCCCCTTTAACATAGCCAATGGCTGGAAGAGGAAGAAACAGCCAGTGGGTGACTCACCTCGTGACCGTCGTGTAGACCTCGTTGAGCTTGGAATGGCCAATCTATAACGTTTGAGCCGATAAAGAACATCGTCGCTGTATAATCATTCTCTTGTAGATAGTCATATAAGGCCTGAATAGTTTCGGAAAGCCAGTTACATAATCGGAAGAAAAGGAGAAATCCAAAAGTCAGATATACAGATTCCATGCCAACGTTCAAGCGGCAAGAGACTGCGAAGCTTACATTGTGGGTGCCTGTTAGTTGAAGATGATGATCAGACAGACAGGTCACACGTGCGAATAAGGTCATTTCAGTCGTTGTATGATGCCAAATTCGGGTTCGGATGCTTACAGTTTGGACCGTCATCCAGCGATAGACCCCAAGTACTGGGTTCAGGGCAGGTGTTCACATCAGGTGGTAGGTTCGCATGTTTGGGAGTATCGCATCTCGACCATGACCACCTGTAGTCATCAAAGATAGTATGAATCAGTGTCCTATCAAATAATTGCACTACACCTCTTGCCCGCAAGAACAATACTCAAATAAGAACAAGAAAAAGATTAACTCACCAACAATCCGGATCTTCAGCTGTATAGTTTACCCCAGTGAAATCACCTTCAGGTGTACCTTTAGGTGGTAAATTTGGGAAATTAGGATCGTTGATGATTGCATTGTAAGCTTGTAATGCGTCGTTATCCCCTGGTACTAGAGAGGCTATTTGCCAGACTGGAGGGTAAGAAGCTACTAGGGAATTCACTAGTGGTGATGAGTAATGCGTGCATTCTTGCGTTGGATCTGTATATGTTCCGATCCAGCGAACAAATTATGAAAGGATAGGTCGCATGCAGGGGTGCCGACCAAGTGTGAGAGTATCAAGGAGACCGAATGAATCGTCAAGTTGAAAAGAAGTAGCCGAATTTTCAAGTCACAGGGTCGAGGCAATTTCGTTGATGGAGTGCATATAAAGATAGAAATAAGCGGTGCAGCCATATCATCATCAGCATTATTTTCACGTGCCGAAATGAAAAGAAGGCCGAAGCCATCGACAAGCGCACTGACCTGTTATAGCCATCTGCTGAGCCAGGTTAACAGGGGGAGACTGCCTCTTCTCATGAGCAGGCATAGCATCTCTCAATGCCATTATCTTGTTATGGTGCTCTAGACCTCTCTGTGCAATATCGTGGCTGCACCTTGCGTCTGTTGTTGATGGCAAAATCGCCAGCAGAGACAGGAGCGAGACCGCGGACAATGACCATCTTGAAGAGGTACTTGACGAGGACGGCGAATTGACCATGATTGATGATTGAGCAGTCACTTGAAATGTCCGAATAGGCTCTATGCTCTAGTCGACTGATGTAGTCTTGTTTTTATAGTGCTATATGTAGGCTTCTTCGGAGTTTGCGATTCTGACAAGCGGGTATGGTATCCAAGCGGGATGTTGACAACGGGCTGAACTTGATGGATGAATGAAAGTGAAGTAAAAGAGAGTATTGTTATTGATTGAACGTGTGCGTCACTTCCTTGTCCTATGTATGTCTCTATCCTCGTTCTTCCTTCTTTTGTTGTGTTATTTCTATGCTTTGATTTCTAAAAATTGCTGAGCCGACTAACACCCAGTCCTCGGCCGACAGAAAAGCACAATCTATATATTCTATCTATATTTTCCAGAGGCTATAAGTATATAAGGAGAGTGAAATAGAATAGAATAGACCGATACTATGACGATGGAGCAAGACTAAGAGTACGGTACTGTAGTAGCGAGAGTGGTGTGCTTGATGAATGAGCGAGTGAATGAAGCAGGTGCTTTGTCTGTCCTTTTCTTCTTCGGCCCGTCTTCTCTATTCACGTGTTGCCGATATATGATATGATGGAAGGAAGTAAGAGTACGTTAGCAAGAGAGAAAGGAGCGAGTAACGAGACCTATTCCATTACAATCATCTGTACTGTATCATGTCCACATGCACTAAATCGCCAAGCTTCCTCTCTCTTTCCCACTTCACACACACGAGAATCCCGTTAAATTGCATAGAGAAGACCGAGGAATGCAATCAAGCGAAGTTACCGTTAACCTTGCTCCTCGTGCTGACCGCGACTGAAGCTTGATTAGTGATGTAGAAGCGCGTAATATGATAGTCAGCAAGCAATGACGCGTCCATCTGGTCTCTACCTGCGTCCTATCGACCTGCAGGATTGCTCGTTCTGTTATGCCCTCCTACCCTGGACTTACGTAAGCAGTTTTGTACATAGCTCGAACAGTGCTTACATGATCCTAGCCAGGCTGCCTAGATATGATCTCGCCACCGGTATGGAGGTGATTAGCTGGAACACTACTGTACTGGCTAGTTGACGGCTGTCAAGTCTTCCCAGCATCATCGTGATGGGCTCTGGGATGGCGGACAGCTCACTGCTGTTGATGCCGAGCAATTGACCTAGCAACGCTTGAGAGATCTCGATCACCCTCACTTGCACACGCAAAATCCAGCAACGGTATTCATCGCTTGCTGCCCTCCACATAACACTCCTACACGAGAGGACATCATCATGGTAAGCCTGCTGTTTCATATAATCATAGCAAGTGCCCTCACCTAATCCTTCAATATATTATACGTCTTGTAAAACACACAGCTACGACGTCAAAATCGACTGAGAAGAGAGTATCTCTACAAGAAAGAGCAATCTGCAAAAGAAGCGAATACATTGAATAGGAAGCAATTAAATAGGGATGCTAAAGATGCTGCTATTAGAGTTGCAAAAGGGAAGATTCCAGGAAGCAGCAGTACTTCCACTTCGCAAACAAATGCAGGTGAGTGATGCCCAAGCCTGTTGCATACTTGCAGAATGATGGATTGGATGATCAAGAATTTCTGGATGCATGAATTGAATGCTGATGATTTGATTGTTCTGGTTGTGTGACTTTGTGCAGACAATGAAGTAGATATGGACGATGAATACGCTCAAGCTGGTGTCAAAGATCCCAAGATATTACTTACGACAGCGAGAGATCCTTCTTCAAGACTAGCTCAGTTTGCAAAGGTGAGCTAGTAGCCGACAGACAAACATTTACCTGAGAGACCGCATGCAAGGAAACAAGAAGGAGTAGAGACGCGATGCGAGATGACACCTCCTCATCCTCTCCTTTTGGCTTCGGGCACAATGTTCAAGTAATCTCCAAGTGGCAACATGATAAATGCTAACCATTTGCTTCATTTTCGTTCATTACAGGAAATGAGACTAGTCTTCCCAAATGCAACGAGGATCAACAGAGGTAGCACGGTCATGAAGGAAATGTCGGACGCGTGTAGAGCGAATGATTATACGGACTTGATTGTTCTGCATGAGCATAGAGGTCAACCTGGTGAGCCTTTCACTTCTTTTCTTGGTTCTAGCTTGAGGAAAACGAGTACATATAGCAAATTATACTGATGATTTTGGCTTCTATTTGTATCACTTGTTCCACTTTTAAAACCAGACGCAATGGTCATCTCACATTTTCCACATGGTCCAACGACAATGTTCACCTTACACAACGTCGTATTACGACACGATATAACATCACATACAAGCTCAACCGTATCAGAACAATATCCACATTTAATCTTCGAAGGTTTCAGTAGCAAATTAGGTGCAAGAGTTCAAAACATACTCAAGTATCTGTTCCCAGTCCCAAGAGAAGAATCGAAACGTGTGATGACTTTTATGAATGACAATGACTTTATTAGCTTTAGACATCATGTCTTTGTTAAGAACTCGCATAAGGATGTACAATTG
The DNA here is from genome assembly GCA_019775285.1 of Cystobasidium slooffiae. Taxonomy (NCBI): domain Eukaryota; kingdom Fungi; phylum Basidiomycota; class Cystobasidiomycetes; order Cystobasidiales; family Cystobasidiaceae; genus Cystobasidium; species Cystobasidium slooffiae. Next base: position 175,300 of record JACWFZ010000015.1, read on the forward strand.
GCGGAGGTGGGACCTAGATTTCAGATGAGACGTAAGTTGCAAAGCGCTCCACTTTTCCTTTTACATTCAATTGTGCTGACTATGACGACGGCTTCTTTCTACCACCCATAACAGCCTACGAAATCAGACAAGGCACACTCGAACAGACGGAAGCCGATATCGAATGGGTACTGCGGCCATATCAACGCACCTCGAAGAAGCGCAGTCAGCTGTAAATCCTGCATGCGTGCTACGGTTGTGTACTCTCTAGGCTCCAGTCTTCCTGGCTTGCTCCGCCTCCTTTCTCGTTTTCTCATTAGTAGCAGTAGAACAAAGTGTTGTTGTTACAAACATACTTTCGACAGTGCAGTGCAATGCTGCATTTAATGATCTTTACCGTCTATAGGACGCGGTTTCCATGTGTTCAGACTATCACTTGCTATCTTTTTGATCCACTCTTTGACTTCCTCCTCTCGCTGAATTTCCTCACTGTGACCAGACCAAATCCTATTCCTACCTACGAATGCCCACGCTTTGGTGCTAGGGATACGGATAGATTCCCTCTCAGGTCTCCATCCGGCTTTTACAGTAATCTCAGCTAAATAATTGATATAAGCTGCGTATCTACCTCCATTATCTCTTGACATAGCTTCGAAGGCTCTCATATCTTCTTGTACATGCGGTAAAGCTCCTTTTTTCAGTAGCTTCTTGTCTATTGTGTACTCTTGTCTTGTAAAACGATCGTCGAATGTATGCAAGCAGCATGGCATGTTGAAAAAACCTGAATTAGGTGTTAAAGAAGCTAATAGTGGGATCCAAGGTGTTAATTCGTCCGCGTGGTTGCCGATGAGAAACGATCCTTCCGGGAATGGAGATGCTCCGTCCTTGAGAAGCCATAGCTCGGGTGGTGATAAGGTTGTCGTCTGTAACTGAGTTTCGGGACCCCACAATGACCAGGATTTGCGAGCTCGTAGATCCACGCCATAGCCTTTGTAGCCCTGAAGTGCACAAGAAGATGTTATTAGTATGCCATTCAATGTCACAGAAGAGCTTTCTTGCCGATTCACCTCCTTGTGTAGCAAATATACCCTGCGAGAGTATGGACAATTGGAAGTCAGTAGCAAAGCCACACTTCGCGCGGCACGAGTGGAAGACTCACAAGAGTCCGTTCCCGCATCCCACGTCTACAAATCCGCCAGGGGGATGACCATTGTTCTCCGGATACATGATCTTCCAGAGGCATATAAGGAAGGTTGCAATTGCTATATCCTGCCATAAGGAATGAAACACAGGGCAAGTCAATCTAAGCTGTCTCCCCCAAAGCGGAATCAAAATTCGGAAAGCTCTTACCTCGAATAGATGTTTCAATGGATCCGTTGATTCTTTCCATTCCTTCAAGATCCATACATATTTAGGTTTGATTTCAGTATACAAATCTTGATACATCTCCCTCGGGACTATTTTATCGTGGTGAATTCTCTTAACATAATCGGCCGTCGAGGCGCGCGCTTTGCCATGCTTCGCTATCAGAGAAAGAAGTTGAAGCGCTGTTCTATAGGTGCGAGACGTTGACGGCCAGTAATGCTGACCTGGCGGTATTGTGCTGAGTTGAACGTCTTCCAGAGGCAAATAGTCTATTTGCATAGTACCATCGCTATCATTCGACGAGGAGAAGTAGCGAAATGCCAGACCGGCGACTTGAGGATGATAGAAGGGTACAGCTTCCGGCGTAGGTGAAGATAGCTCAGGTATCATGGTCAGCACACCATCGGCACCGTGTGAAGATTCGTAAAAGTGGCAATTCTGTACTAGTGTGCCATCTGACGGTTTTCGAGGGAGAAGCCGTCTTCTAACCGTGCGTTTGTGTCTGTACTGGAGGAACCCGGGTGCATTATATTCTGTAGCATCAGAAATGTTCTCTAGGAGATCACATCTCATTATGCATGTACTAGATTATGATATGCACGAAATTAGCTGAAATCTAGGTATGATGGAGGGTGGGACGGCTTGACAGCGTACCTGTTCCATTCTGGGTGCAAGAGCATTTCCTCGCATACTGAATAGAAGATCTCCACTGGGAATGGTACGCCATCTGACACTACTGGTATCCATGGCTGGTGGACTTGAATGTGATCGGAGGCTTCGGACAGCAAAGCTGGTCTTCCAGTGAAATCAGCGGGCAAGGCTTGAGCAGAGACTGTCTTGTTCTTCATCTCTTGCTTGCCGTTCTCTACGGCATACTCATGCTGGCTTTTCTTCTATCTTCTGCTGCGCAAAAAAAAGCGGTGGTGCAGGGGAAAGAGAAAGGCAATCGGGCCATGTCTGTCCAGTGTCAACCATACGACCTCTGACCCTCGCAGCTCCAAGTTACATAGCTAGTCCACTTGCCAGCAACCATGGCACAATACTCGAGAGCCCTTGAGTTCCATGATCTCTCCTGGAAGACTGGAAACCAGACAACAGTATGTTCGACAAGACGCCGTCGGCTCTGAGTGGCTGACCAGTTCCCATACCCGTATCGCGATACGGTACACGATGATATGGCGGCATCCGGACCAACGAATTGTATGTATTACGGTTCTGCCAAACCCGGTGACACTACAAGTCAATATAGTACCGTATACGGTAATGCAGTAATGAAGAAACCGCCACGCTCATGTCATGTCCTATTGGGATCGAATTATCTTCTCAACAAAAGGTCTTTGACGAAGGCCCTATGGAGACATTGCGAGTGGCCGCATCAAGCCAACACCACCATATCTACCTAGACTCTGAGTTGTGCAGACCGGATCACAAGCCATGCAATTCCTCTGAGCCCTCCTGAACGCCGAGTCACGCGGGAGTTGCTAAAGATCTTTTCAGCCGCTGCAACCTTTCAATCCTTTCATGTCGCATCAGCATCCGCACGGGCCACGGACATTGTCCGCAAGTCATCCTGCGTCGCAAACATGTCAGATGTTTGATTTGGAGAGGATTGGCTATGTACACGGCAACAATGGTCCCGCATGTTTTTGGTACCATTTACGCGGTTGAATCTGCACCAGCCCTAGCACAAGCACTCTTCTTGACTCCCTTCTGCCAGCTTAAGAACTGACATTGCATGCTAGTTAAGTCTACCGAAGTTCTAGGGAGAAGAAGAGAGTCACACAGCATCAAAGATAGGCGACTGTTCCTCGACCCGTACTTCTCCTCCGTAATTCTCAGACATGGGTGGCAACTGGAGCTCCATGATAGCTGAGGCTGACAGGACCGGCATGCTCGTTGGTACGTACTTTAGTTCTTCATCACAATACTCTGGTAGACAATAGTGACTCATGAGCCCTTCTGACATTTGAAGGTTCGTGGGTCACTTCTCTAACATGGGGCATTCTTTCGATGCAGCTCCTCGGTTATACCCGGGGGTGGCACAGAGACTCGTAGGCCTCGCGCTCAACGCACTTTTCGTGATCAGGTGCTTAGAAGCTCAAGGCAATTTGCAATGTTTCAGGAACATCCTGCGGGGCACTGTCTTCTTCCTGTTCGGTAGCGAAACAACGATCACTATCTTGACACTTGTCGGTGCAAACCATCAACTCATCGACACGCCTCGAGGCTCTATCGAATCGGTCCAAGTCCGTAAGTCGTTACAGACCTAGGTGTACCTGGCAACCTCCAACTCTATGTCCTTCCTCTTCAGCGATCACATCTTCGTCCGCCGGATTTTTGAATGGATGCACCTTGGCAGGCGTGAACCTCTTCTTGTGGCGCTTTCATCGCCTAACCAAGAAATGGTGGATATCGTAAGTCCATGCGTTATCAGCTACAATGATCAAGTGCTGCTCCTAACAATCTAAGGTTCTGTCTAGTATTCCCCTTGCTATCTGCGCTCTGGCCTCAACTGCCTGCATCTTCTGGTCTGTGGAGCTTGGCATAAACAGTATGGATACAATCATGGCACATCCGGAAGATTTCGAGAAGATATTGATCCGCGTTTGGCTGGGCTTGAGAATCGCGTATGGCCTAGAGGTATTGGTCGTCACAGCTGTGAGTACGCGTGCTTCCAGCACTGATGTCATGGACCAACTGAATCGCCGTGACCTCTCTTGGCAGACTCTTACGGCCCTTCTGGCAGAATTCATCAGCCGAATGAAGGAAGACTTACTTACTGGGAGACAGTGAGTAATTTCTATTCGCACATGTCAGTCATCTGTAGCACTGCGCCGGACCTGACAGACCTACAGGCTTGTGAAAAGGTTAATCATCGTCAATTTAGGCTCTGGAGCGGTGACTGTGGCTTTAGCGCTCGTGGCCTTCGTGGAAGTTATGCGTGGCACAAATTCAAACATGTTGATATATGTGAGTAAATTGTGCCTTAGATGCCAGAGCTGCCTTGTCAAAGTATGAAGCTCATATGTGCTTCTCAGGCAAACTGCGTCAGTCGATCATACTTCATGTCAATGCTTTTCAACCTCGCCATGCGTGATGCCGATGCTTTCAAGCCGAAAACTCAGTCTATCAGCCGTATCAGTTCATCTCTAGGCACCGGCTCACGAGCATTTACTGAGGGCAGAGGTAAAGCGCTTGTACGGAAGCAGCGAGAAAAAATAGCCTTCGTTGACATCGTTCTTTGCCTCACACAGATTCGCTCACTTCAAAAGTCAGGCGACCGTGACCTTGGGGATGAGTACCATTCGATGGACCAGGACCACAAGGCTGTCAAGCATGAGCGCGATTTCGCATTGCCACCCTTTGAGGCCTCCCGGGTCTAACTTACTGGGAGGTATTTGTCGTAATCCATTTGTTTTGAGAGTATTCAAAGCACATCGTTCACACCGGGCGTCGTCCCAAAGACAGTGTATTGTGATGTGGACGTGCTTCAATCGATTGTAGATAGGCTGCCACAGACTGGGGCACGTGACTGTAGCTTGAGAGGATCCGCATAGACGTTATTTCGCTGATTGAGTAAAGAACCTACACCATACCTTCCTACCTTGAGTGCAGGAACATCTCTTTTGCGCGACGGATAGGGACTCTTCATTGGAACGGCGTGCCAATGGTGGATGATCGGGCCGCTTGGACGTATAGCAAACCGGTCTTCCAGGACAGGGAAGCAAGCGGGCCGGTATTGAGGAGGCCTGATGTCTCTGTTCTTCGTGAATGATAGTGTAGGTGTGAATTGATTTCAATCGTATCACAGTGTCCGTCCAGGACTGCCAATGTGACAGTTCGGCGGACCCGACGCATGATGATTTCGCATGGACAGCAGGCTCTCCTTCGTACCGAACCAACACAATCACTTTCGTGATGACCGCAACACAACCCTTCGCGTCATAGGTCAAAGCTATTACTGTGCCAAGCGCACATGTCCTGCTTCATAGGTGACTGTCCTGTGAAAAGAATCAGACAGCCTAAGAGTCGGATGCCAGTTATCAGCGCCTACCGACGATTTACAGACAGAGGCAGAAATGGTTGGAAGTCACCGGTCGTGGCGACAGTCATGCGCAGCTACCGTATGGATAGCTGCCATAGTGGCTTCTATCCTTCCTTTCTCACTCGCATCTCGGCCCGGCTGCCACCCATACATCATCCAGACTCAACTGATGTGCCCTGGAACTCTCGCTGCGGAAGCCGGCTATCGAATGGCCTATCTAAGCTGTGGCTTCGCTACCTCGGTTCTTGACTCTCTACCTCTCTACAGTATCTCTCTTTCTATTGGTTACCTATCCGTATCCTGTGTGGCTCTACTTTGCGCACTTGAATTTACACTTACCCAACACAGCACATCACGCACCATCCCATCAGCCACCTGTTCCTTCCACGTTATCGAAGCACAATGGGCATAAACTGGAGCGCAATGCTCATCGAGCCTGACAGGGTTGGCATCCTCGTTGGTGCGTGAAGTTCCCAGCTTCGTTGTTCGCTCATTCGCGAGCGCATCCTAACTTCACATATGTGACTACAAAGGCACTTGGGTAACTGCTCTCACGTGGGGAATCATGCTCATGCAGCTAATTGGCTACATACGGGCCTGGGAGAATGATTCGTAAGCTTGATTGCGTGTGTTAGCATGCAATTTCTGCAGGACATTGACCTTTCTTGCACCTTCCTTGCAACAAGGCGCATCCTTCGCGGGGCAGTCCTCTTTCTTTTTGGCAGCGAAACTACGATAAGCATTCTGACCTTTATCGGAGCTCACAAGCATCTTATCAACACACCCAGAGGCACAATGGCCTCCTTTAGCGTTCGTAAGTGCAGGCTCAGTCGATAAGATGGACGACTCGCTACGGAGACAATCACCTTACCCTACTTCTCTGGTCTAGCGGTTATCTCATCCAGCACTGGATTCCTGAATGGCTTCACTATGACAGGCGTAAATTGGTTCTTACTGTGGCGCTTCCACCGCTTGACTAGTAACTGGTGGATATCGTCAGTATCTTCTCCTTCGTCCTTGCGCGTATAGGTTGAGGCACGGGTCTGACTTCATCCTTCTCCACGCCAGTGTTCCCTTGTTCATGTTCACGCTGGCTTCATTCGCTTGCGTAGAATGGTCAGCGCAGCTTGGCGCTCTGGCAATAGACAGCGTCATGGCACATCCGGAAAATGTCAAAGGCATCATGACTAGAGTCGCACTGGCTTTGCGAGTCGCATATGGATTGGAGGTCTTCATCGTCACCGCTGTACGTTATATTCATAAACTATTAGCACTTCTACTCTGAATCCAAGTATGCTAATGATACATCTTTCTTACACCCTACAGACTGTTGCAGCTTTAATCACTGAGCTCACACGGCGCACGCGAGACGAGTTGTTGAGCGGGAAACAGCGAGAAGGAGCTTCGCACCAATCTCATTGTGGAAAGGCTGTGCTGACGTTCCCTCTTCCTCCATATATCAGGATTGTCAAACGATTGATAGTCATAAATTTAGGTTCTGGTGCTCTGACAGCCGCCTTAACCATCGTAACTTTTGTGGAGATCATGCGCAATGTGGCCTCAAACATTCTGATTTATGTAAGTCTCCCATGTCGATAACTGTCGGCATTTCTTGATGGTTCGCTGAGATCATCCGGATTTCGATTTTCAGGCAGACTGCGTCAGTCGTTCGTACTTCATGGCGATGCTATTCAACCTTGCAATGAGGAAGTCCGATGCCTTGAAACGGAAAGAGCCTACTCTGAGCCACATCACCACTTCGCTGGCTACCGGCTCGCGCGGATTAGCTGAGCGGTCATATCAGGTAAGGCAAGGAATTGCAAGATTATCACGCTTACTAGGACACTGACCGATTTAATCTTCATAGGCACGCTCATTTGGCGAAGCACATGATCAAGACATCGAGGTTGAGGCCGAAGCTAGCTCCATCGGGAAACAGAGAGAAGAGAAGTACGAGAAGGAAAGCAGCATCTCCTTTCCGCCTTCTGTGTACAACACTCGGGCCTAGCAACTTCAATTAACCTGTTGCGCAAGACGACTCCAGCGATATTATCGGCAAATGGCCTTCGAATAGCAAGAGCCGATGTTTTAATAGGTTATGATACGTTCGCATACGTCTGTCTTACGTGGACGGATTTCACCATTTGTAAGCCATCATTGTGTAGTATTAATCTTCTGCGATGTAGAAACAGGTGCATAGCGTTACCCTCGATAGCCGGAATGACATAGGGGAAACTTCATATAACATAACGAGTCTTATCCTATCGGCGCACTATCTGATGCATGATCCTCCTACTGCAGGCCTGGGCATACCGAAGGAAGGTCTTCAGTGAAAAACCGGGATCGGCAAAGTTTGAGCAGGAACGGCACTGGTGAATCATCTTCGGGCGCTTGTCACCGGCTCCAGATTGACACTTGCAGCTCTGCCCATCTCGAGCTCACGCCATCTGACCGTATCCAGCTTCAAGGCGTTACTAACAAAGGCTTTCCAGTCCGACTTGAATGGTCCTCAAGAAACTAAGCACTCACGAGATGGTCTACAGCGTGCCACCCCCGGATGCAATGGCTTACCTCCCTCGCAAGGTACACACGCAGTATCCGGGACCAACACTCCAATAACCTTGCTTTATCACCGGTATGCACTGCGATTACGACTGTGATACTGAAGTATGGAAAGGTACCGTGTGATAAAGTATCGAACGAAGGGCAGATGCCCGCCATTACGGCTGTCCATAGTCAACCATTCGGTTTCATATCAGTGCAGGTGTGCTTCCGTGTTCTGTCGTGGCAGCTGCTTCACACCCTCACAGACGCAAAAAGTGCGCTGCGCTTCGAGCCGTTTAAAATGCTTCGACTGGCAAGACCATACAAGCAGTCCTCGCCAGATATGTGGAATCGCCATCGTGGAGCCAATGTATTAGAGTGCCGTGTGTGGTCTTAGTCCTGGCGAAGGCGATGTTTTAATTCCCTGGCCTTCACTCTTCATGTACGCGTGGCGCACGCTGCGGACACCTGAGCAGGCGTGGTTTCTTCCATCCAACCCATTCTGCACACCTTGATGCTCTCCGCAGCGCCATGGACGGCAACAGCAACCGCTTCGTGTCAGAGACGTCGCTGAAAGAGGCGCAAGAACGTCGGAAAGAAGGCAAGCCCATGCTGTTGCATCCAAGATGCTGTTGGAAATGCCAATCGAGGCCACTCCGCTGACGGCGATTGCATGCATTGCTGATGTGTATATACAGAATGGCAGAAGGCATATGCGCGTCTAGGACAGGTATGCCTGCCCTATACAACGGGATGAAATCTCTGTATCTTCTTGTTGCTGACTTCTACTCGTCCTGGCTTGCAGGAAGCACCACCGCTAGAACCGGCAGCTGAAGAGAAGTACGACCCGCGGACACTATACGAGAAGCTCAAGGAGCAGAAGGACGCCAAACAGGCCGAGTTCGAAGAGAAGTACTCTATCCGTAAGCTACCTATAGTTTTGCTGGATCCATGCTGCTGCAGGCGTCCGCGGCCAACTCGCAACAATAGAAGTCTAGCTGACATCTCTAAGGCAATCAATTCAGGCATGGCCTCGAGGACGACGAGGCTAGCTTCATAGCTTCTGTGATGGACGAGAAAAGATCGGCAGAAGCAGAGCGGCAGGCTGAAATTGATGGCGAGCTGGCCAAGTTCAGGCAGTAAGCTGCGACAGGCGGCGTCAACGACAGAACGGGACGAGGAAAGCGTCATACTGACTGGCTTCGTCGTATTATATAGAGCCGTCAATGCTAAGACAGCCTTACCGGACAAGCCAACATCTGTATTGTCACCTCCATTGGCATCTACGTCAGGGTCGCCACCAAGTACAGCCGGCATCGCAAGCACAGCGACCACTTCCACGTCCAAGGCCATGCCACCCCCAAAGAAGAAGTCAAGTCAGAAAGGCCTACTTGCTGGCGCCATCAAGCGTAAGAGCTCGGGTGGAGAAAAGGAGATCACGAAGCGAAAGCTGTCTGCGAGCGCGTCAAGTGCAACAACTGCAGAGAGTGCGAAAGATGTCAAGGCTCCGGAGAGCAGGGGCACAGAGCAGTCTACGAAGAACGGCGAGGTCAAAACGGAGGCATCTGTCGAGACGAACTCTTCTGAAACGGGAGGTTCGAAGGAAACAGATGAGTCAACGGCTAAAAGGCGGAAAGTCGAGGTTTCGTAGAGATTCATCCCCTAGGAAAGTCGCATCTAATGTTGTATTGCGTAGAATGAAGCTAGAGTGTTGAGCCGCCTAGAACTGTAGTACAGGCAAGCATATCCAGAGCAGAATGATGTACCTCAAGTTACGTGCTTTGCCGTCCAATTTCCACTGCCGATTAATGGCCGTTAGTGCCATTGGTGCCATTGGTTCCATTCGTACCGTTGACGGTGTAAGAGCTATCTCTGCTCTTGAGCTCTGCGATAGCCTCGTCGCGCTTCTTGATGAAGAGAGCTTCAGCCTCCTTCCACACACGAGCATTGTGACGGTCTGGCAATTGAAGTAGCGTAGGCAGCAGATCGGTCGAGAAAGCTTCTGATGCTTCGCGTGGAAGTAGTGTAGGTAGATGGTCGATGGAAATGACGGTCATGACTGGTCCTCCAGATGACCTGTCAGCAGAGACCAGGTCAGCCGGCGTGATTACGACAGAAAAACATGCAGAGCCAGTGCTTACGATGTATCCACGTCAACAGTAGGCTTGTCGAAGGTTGTGTTGATATCGTATAGCGGAATGGGATTGTATGGATTTGTGGTATCGCATGAGACGTCGGCGATGACAGCGAGATTGCGCTTGGCACCTGCAGCCTTGATGCTCTCCTTGTCGACGAAGTGAGGAATCTTGTGCGAGAGGTAGATGCAGTTGACGAAGATATCGACTGAAAGGACATCACCTATTGATTAGCCAAATTTCGTTCGCAAAAGATGTGAAGAAGCAAAACATGGAGAAGATCAAATCCCGGTCCCCGACCCCATACAAACCAAGACAGACCGAGCGCGTTTCCAGAATGCCATATTTGAATTTCATTTGCCAAGCCAGTGCCGAATGCCAGAGTTCCCGACCATACAAGGGTGACGCCCCAATTTTGGCGAAGCAGAATGCATTCGCGAGGATGGCCAGTACGATGGATCGTTGACGGAGGCAGGCGGCGTTGGCATCATGACAGACATCAAAGGCAGTCATGGAAAGAAACGCGCGCAGCAGCCAAGGTATGAGAGGACGAATCCGGCAGGTGATGAAATCGCATGAGTTGCAAGAGCATCACATCGGGGAAAAATGGGAGGAGGAAAGCAGAGTAGAACTGCATGTTAGCACGAAGTGATCTTGTAAAGTCCGCTCACCATCTATGATTTCTTGAAATGGTCCACCTTTGTCAGTCTCACGCATGTCCCACTTGCAGATGTTCTCGTCCTTGATTCCTGCCTTTTGGAAGAAGCTGACTGCTCCTCGACCGCAGCGACCGAGAGCACCGATGACGAGGACACGAACAGGTCGACCGAGCTTGTCTTCTACTGACGAGAACTTGCTCTTGACTTCGTTGACGAGTTCATTCTCATTTGGGTAGGGTTCAAGCGCTCCCAAGCGTTCCTTGCCATCTGACATGACTTGAGCATGCAGAGCCAAGCAGGCAGCTGCAGCGCCTGCAAATCCTGCGTGGAAACCGAAGGCTGCGACTCGTCTTCCGTTCTCATCTTGCAAGAACTCGAGGTCATAGAGAAGACCGTGACCTTGAATGAAACGATCGAGGACCTCTGCCCAGCCGCCTTGCTGCTTGTAGCAATGAGCGAATTGAATGTGGGTATGTCTGATAGGTGTCTTCTCTACGGGTAGCTCTTTAAGGCCAAGGATGGGTGTTTCGACCGGAGCACTTTCCCAAGTCCAGTTGTCGACAAGCTTGCAGCCGACCCTGTTATAGTAAGCGCGTGCAGCGGGTTGGACGCAATGGTCAGGTCAGAAGGGAAACTTGCGATATCATGAAGCACTTCAGATCACTGTGTCACTCACTTCTCGAACTCCTCATCATCGAAGATCCGCTGCTCGTCTCTTTCCACTGAAATGTCGAATCCGGCATCGATAAGCTTGCGGGCGGTCGTCGGAGTGAGCGCAGAACGACGTTCGAACTCCTTCTTCTCAGCGCGGAGCCATAGAGGCTGTCTTGATGTTGATGGTGCCATGGCTAGGTGGATACGTGGATACTGCTGTGTAAGCAAGAGGTGCAAATCAAAGGCTCGTCGTGACAATTCCTCACTTGGAAAGTCTCGTGACTCAAACGACCTCAAACTTTTTTCCCAGGGCAAAGCCGGGCCGATCACTTTTTTATCATCATCACAGAAAGGAAAGCGTTGCACTGTTTGGCAGAGTTTTCAATTGTATCTATCGGTAGCGGGCCCTGTGTTACGTTGTGTATGCTTTCAACAGTGTGAAAACCGAAAATCCCGGATACGAAAACCGTCTGAACGGCTTGCATTTGTGCTCTGCCACAATAGCGCGTCATGGTACTACATGCTTGTATGCTACAATGTATGCTAACGAGAAATTGCAACCCAACTCCCGTAGCTTTGACGGACTGACTGATGCCTACTTTATGATGGAAGACTGCTGCTTGAAGGCTCGCTTCTGACGCCATTTCATACCATGTCGACGCTCTACCCAGAGAGCGACGACAGTGAAGACTGCCGTGAAGCCGCAAAGAAGCGAGAAAGCGGGACCTGGACGATGTTCCATCAGCCTGGCCCGAATGATCTAAGTCGACTTTGGAATCTGATTCTTACCGGCACTGATAGCTGTAATGAGCGGTCCAATGAAACCGGTGTAAGCCGCACCAAAACAACATCTGACTAGATTGTTGCTGGCAGTAATAGATGCTGCTTTGTCGGGAAAGCAGTCGCTGTAACATGACAGGTCAGCTTTTCTTTACCAGGGTAAGAGTAAGATCTGACATGTCAACTTACACGATGAGGGTGCTCACACCCGTGATAATGATAAATCCAGCAAAGCCGACCAAGAAAGACATCACAAGCGGGACTGCCAGTGGAACGCGGTACTCCAGGCACCATCCATACACTAGCGCTGCGACTACGAGCATAGCAGATATGATAGCTGTCAAAGAAAGACCTAATCATCAATCATGCGCTGAGGCCATCGTAGATTGTAGGAGAAGAGCTCACGCGCTGAACGAAGACGGGCCTTCTCAATGGGAAAGTAGGTCAGATCTCGTATATCTTGACGATTGCGAGGTAACTGCGAGAAACAAAGACTCGATTAGCCAGTATCGAGCTAGGCTGCTTGGAGGTATCTCAAGGACTCACGGCGTGTTCACCGCCCTCCTCAAGCGCTTTCTTGGACGCTTTCTCAGCTACTTTGGCAAAATCGCGATCCATGACGGGTCTAGCTACGAAAGAAGAGATGACGGCACCGAAGCCGTAGGCCATATAGCATAGACCATCTTCTAGGGTTGATAGACCGTATGTGTCCTTCAGATCGGAAGCTAGTGTGACGATGACAGCGAAGGTGAGACTGTATCTGTAAATGCACTGATTATCAGGGTGATGGACGGGTTCGAAAGGTTTTGGAGTGTGAACGTACAGGACCGCGCCATACAATAGCACTAAAGCGATGTCTTTCTCCGAAAAAATCACAGCGACAGGTGCTAGCCAATCGATATCCTTCCAGGTCCGCTTTTTAGGCTTGTCTAGTCCTGTAGTCGGCGGTGGGTACACTTTGTGTGTTAAAACGTTGAAGAAAGGCTTGTTGATACCCTTTGGCTCGATGGAGCCTGTGCGCATACAAATCAGACATGGTCTCCCCGCCTAGAAAGCTGCAAAAATAGAAGCTTACCATCACCAACAATGCTACGGAGCGTTTCTGGCAGAAACATAAAGAGCACAACCCAGAGTACGGAAGCTGCAATTGCAAGGAACCAGAAGATGGCATGCCAGCCTAGAAATTGTCCCTGTTATCATTCATGCACTCAGCTTGTGCGGAAGACTGACTGCAGGGAAAGCTGCATTCTCACGAGTAGTGAGCCAATAACAGGTCCTATAGCAGGCGCGAGCATAGCGCCTGAATTGGCAATGGCTACCATGCCTCCTCTCTCACTTGGACTGGCTATGTCTGCGACTGTTCCTTGCGAAAGTGCAATCATACTAGCAGAGCCGGTTGCTTGTACGCACCGCAAGACCATAAGCAACCAGTAGACTTCTGTGAGGGCCAAGCCGATGTTTGCGCATATGTAAATGGCCAGAGTGATAAGATAGAGAGGTCTTCTGCCTAGGACGTCTGCCATGCTATGAGGGTAGAGAAGCATTAGTTGATGGACAGATACCCTGCAAGCGTGTTTCCAGAAGCAAACGCACCTTCCCCATAAGCTGGGAGATATGCCCTGGAAGATCATATACACGGTAACGGTGATATTGATGGCATTCACAGTAACATTGAGATCATTCGCAATGTCCGTCAAAGCCGGTAGGAAGATCGTTGCAGAGATGGGGGAGAAAAATGCCGATGCGGCAGCCATGAGAACTATTGCCCATTTTTGGGACTTGGGAAAGACAGAGTAGGCTGGTACGCGAGTCTCTCCCGTCGAAGTGGTAGCGGTGGTGTCTGTAAATGATACCGGAGGGATTTGATCTTCATCGGCAAGCGCGTGCCTTGTATTGCTCGGACTCGATGCGGCGGAGCTACGTGACGACACGGCCACTAGAGACTCTTCTTGTGATAGAGCTGCCTGTCTGGTCCCTCGCACTTCCTCGAGGGCTATGGCATCACTTGCTGTAGCCATGGTCTAGATTCGCCACTCTTCCTCGTGGAAGCTTCACGGCTCCGTATGCGATCAATGTCTTCGCTTGAGTGTGTACTCGTCTCCAAGAGTGTATGCATGAGTGTCATGAAGACACTGCATTCTCTTTCATGGTGGAGTGTGACATCGGGAGCGTCAAAAGAGTCAAAGCGGGTCAGAAGTTCTACGTGAGGTTTCTTCTCGCCGATAGATCATTTTCGATCGCCTTTTCGGCAGGGAACTCGGCACGCTTTCAATAACCTATTATTATCGTCGTGCAGTCAAGTCAAGTCAAGTCAGAAGGCGAGTAACGAAGCCTCTGGTCCAGTATGTAGGCGTTTTTAAGTCTCAGAGGTCACCAGCTCTTTCAATCTTATCTAAGTCGAGGTTTTGGCTACAATGGTTGGATCGTTTACTAGATAATATTTCCGAATCCTGAACGGACCGGACCGTTCGCAGGCACGATTTATACTTGTTTCTCTGCTGGAGTGAAGTGCCCATTATCTATTCCGTCTCAGTATGCTTCCATCCCAACACTCTCTCCGTCTTCTCAATGGTCCAGAAACCTTGGTTGCCTTTAAGACCTTTAATCTGAGCATTTGGGAAGTGTTTCTTAGCGAGTTCTTCACTTGGAGTGCTTTGAGTAGTGGTAGGTGCAACGATGTTGAAGACTGATAAGCAAGAAAGCACCGAAAGGCGGCAAATAGTCAGGCGATACTGATCACGGACAGGAAAGAACGCCAAAACGTACTCTCGTGACCTTGGAATTTGTCGCCTTCGACTGAAGCTAAACAAGCTCTAGCGACAGCCTCTGGACTGACCCATCCCCATAAATTTCTAGCTGCCTCTTCTGGATCTTTCGCATGTTCCTCTTGAACCTGCTTCAGAGGTGCTACCTCGTGAATGCGCATGGAAGCAATGGACATGAAGGGGAACCATTTGACCATTGCGTCTGCTTGGAGTTCGGCTTCACATTTTGAGAGCGCATATGCGTCTGTAGGCTTCGTTGGGTATTTCTGTGTAAAGACAACAAGGGGAGCGGGCACGATTGAATCAGTAAATGTAGTAGGTACCCGCGCATGCGCTACTTCAAGGGGGAATGCTTACTTCGTCAACTCTGAAAGAACACGTCAAAAGCATTGATTGAAATCAAGGGTCAATGTCTGGAATTCAGATATACAACAGAACAGCGAGGATTACTCACGGGAAGTATTCGAACTCCAATGGCTGCTCCGAGTAGACAAGTCCAATTGCATTCACCGAGCTAGCATAGCAGATCTTCTTAATCTTGAGTTCCGCCGCGGCTCTGAAAGCATTGAAGGCGCTCGTGACGTTGTTGCTGAGTGATATAATAATTTCTAAATCAGTAATCTTTGGTTACCCTATTATACAGCAAAGAAAGTTTACCCACTTGTGAACCATCCAGTCATCCTTGTCTACTGGATTAGGAATTGCAGCCAAGTGGATGACAGCATCTGCGCCCCGGAAAGCTTTGACGGTGGCATCAAAGTCATTTGCGATATCTGCAGTCCTCATCTCGGAATTGGGTGTACCGTCGTCTTCCTGGTCTGTTCTATCAATCTGGAAAGTACTGTAGATAGGTAGATAGGTCATGAAACTGTGTAATGTACTTTCTCGAAGCTTGACAGGGTAGGCTTACGTGTGTCCTTGGTCGGCACATAGCTTTACTACGGCTTTGCCTACAGTTCCTCGTGCACCTGTAAGGGTATCATTGTAGGAATGTAGAAAGGAAGAGATGCAGAATTGCATTCAGCTTGAGCAAACGTCATTGAGAAGATCACGTGAGGACAGGGAGAGGTCAGGCAGGACGCTGAGCAGGGTATGAAGCCCTCAGCATGGGCAGTGGTGCGAGGAAGCCTTGGTCCTGTGACGTTGCACGAAGAGGCCGCTCTTCTGTAGCTGCTTTTATAAGGGAGACGGGCGTTCCTAGGGCTTCAACGCGAGCCAGATGATCTGCAATTGCTTGAATGGAGAGGGAAGAACGTGGATGGAAGAAGCGGGAGGAGACTGGAGACGACAGGGAGGACTGACCTGTGATTGCGATCTTCATGTTGCGAATGAGCGTATTGTGCATGTATACTATATGGACTGAAGCAGAACAATGTGGAAGTTAAGAGTGCGAGATGGATCCCAGCATGACAGCTTTGAAGCTTGCAAGTGTGACGGCGTTGGGCGATCTTTCTCGCTGAAGAGGACATGAGGCGAAGAGCTCTAGAACGGCTTTCCTTCGCATTTCATATCAAGTCGAGCCAATCTATCAATCCTTCTTCTCATTGTAGTGCATCTGTGCCCTACCACATGTTCATAGACTTCCTCTTGAATTGACTTCTCGACCATGCCATGCTCTCTATAATCTTCGCCCAGCCTTGTCATTTGCGCTTCTCTTCTTCTCTCCCCACGAAGCAGTAGCAGCAAGAACGGAGAATAGAGACTCGTGAAGCAAGCAGACATAGATCAAGCAGTGACTGGGTGTGAGACTGCGTGCACATCTTCGCGTAGTCCTCTCAGGAGCTCTTGTCCTTGTCATAGCAGCCACTACCCGGTACCTACTCCGCGCTACTTTGCTTCGTCGTCCATTTCGGTGCGTCCAGTAAATGCGATATGTGTTCCAGAGAGCACTCCAGCGTCGTCTCGCATAACAGGCGATATATTGTCAATATAACTCATACTTATACATGCATCTTATCCATTTCCTTTCCTTCCTTGATGGCTGTCTCCCCTCCCGGTATTCTTCATACTGCATTTGCCCTTTCTTTCACTATCCTGGCGTATGCTTGATTGGACTTCCTACAGGCCGGACTTTGAAGTGAAGCATTTCTGCTTGCGAGTCCTACACAGTAGCGCCAACACTTGACGAAGATGTCTGCGTACGACGCTGCTTCCCCTCCCAGGAGCGCAACTGGCAACGACGAAAGCGGCTGGAGGAGAGAGCCTTATGCCCGTGTCCCTTTACCCAGGCAAGATGATTACCCTCCAGCAGGAGGAGCAGACGAGCAGCTTTATGGTGGTAGCAGACGAGGAAGAAGTCCAGATGATGGTGCGTATATCCGCTTGCACAACATCTTTCAGTCTTTCTAACTCACATCCTTCATTCTTTGCAGGCGATCGAAGAGGAAAGCGAAGACGCTCACCATCACCTGGCGGAAGAGGTGGTGCAGACACATATATTCCAAGCTATCATAGAGATAGATCTCCTCCGTATAGAGAAAGAGGTGGCTCAGGTGAGTGGGCTCCGTCACTGCCGAGCTTTCTGGTCGCATTCAGGCTTCGAGAGAGCTCGGCTGGCTACGTTGGAGCACTACTGATGAGAACCATATCCTTCCTTCGCTTACGGTACAGACCGCTATGGAGGACGTGATGCCTTTGATGCCTCGTCACAAGGTGGATATGACAGGCGAGGACCACCTCCACCGTACGTTTGGGCTGTCTCACGGATAAGCGCGAGCTTGTACGAGAACCTGTTTCGTACTGATTCCTTTTTCCATACGGTGTATAGACGCTCCCAACTAAGACCACCTCAAGAACTACCTTACTTGGCTCCCTTCGCCTATTACCGCGATTACATGCGAGAAGAAGATCCGCGTACATTCGACGATAAAGATAAACTAGAAGAAAGCTACAAGAAATATCGTTCTGATTTCCTACATAGACACAATCGAATGTTTTTCGATGAAGCTAAAAGTATGAGTTGGTGCAAGGAGAAATATGGTATTACTGAAGAAGAAATCTCCGAGAGAAAAAGATTGAAAGTTAAAGGAAGAGAAGGTAAACTTGAAGCTTTCTTGAAGGCTTTAGAAGGTGGAGAATATGATGAATTGTCTTTTGATGGAAAGAGTAAGTTTGTGGGATGCTGGTCTAACGCCCTCTTGAAGGCTGCATGGAAGTTGGACGCAAGAAACCGCTGACATCGTGTTGTGCTTTCGCTGTGTTCTTTTCAGTGCCGATCCCACGCTCACCTCAGAAAGGCGAAGCCAAGCTCGAAGACGTGAACGAAGATATGAAGACTGATGGTGATGGTGATGCGAAAGTAAAAGCTGAAGACGGCGATGACGCTGCAAAGAAAGAAGAACCAGCAGCGAGCGACGATGCCTCGATGCAAGATTCACAAAAGCAGGACGCTGACGCAGCTGAAGAGAAGCCTGTCAAGACGCAAGGAGCGGCAGTCGAGAACAACGCTGGCTTGGACAGTGAGACGAAAGCCACACAAGAAGATCTGAATGGCAAGCCCAATGAAGATACTGAGGCAAAGAAGGGCGATGAAGATAGTATAATGGTTCCTGGCAATCCTTACGCACTTCTCATCAAGTCATTATCGCCTGAAATCTCACGCGCAGATCTCGAAGCAGTACGTTACCGTCTATTAGCTTTTATATGTCGTACATACCTCGAAGAGGATTGGAATGGCTGACATTACCTTCTACCTCTCCTCTTGCAGCACTGTAAACAAGTCGAAGGCTTCGATTATATCGCGCTGGGAGAACCCAATGTTACGAAGAGGTTCCACCGCATCGGATGGGTAGTATTCAAGGAAGGATCTGACATGGAGTCCGCAGTCGAGAAGTTGTGCGAGTCAAAGGTGAGGTTAAAATCACAAAGGCAGCTCGACTGTCCTTTGGCTGAATAACAATGGCCTTCTCTTCCGCCGTTCTCAGATCAACGATTTTACACTGCACATGCACTTGGCAGACAAGCCTACATACCAGCGTCTTCGCCAGACACCTTCCGCTATGGCTTCTCCGGATCGAGTTCGGGATTCACTAGATCATGTCAAGAAAATAGTAGCTCGCATGGAAGCCGAAGCAGACAATGACAAGCGCGGCAGTGAAGCTATCGAAAAGCGTGTCACTGAGCTAAATAACGTTAAAGAAGAAGCCAAGGTAGAGGACGAGTCAGAAGTCAAGACTGATGAAGAAATCTCCGCACAAACAGAAAAGAAAGAGCGTCAAGAACGTCAAACTTTGGATCTATACCTCCAGTATCTTCGTACTGTCTTCCATACTTGCTATTACTGCACTACAGTCAATGACTTCCCAGAAGAATTGACACGAAAATGCGTAAAGCACGTCAGACGGAACTTGAATGCGCCTAGCATTGGAAAGAACAGAAAGGAAAATGATGTCGCTTGGGTCAAGAACTTTGATGAGAAAATCTTGCTCCTCACCGACAGAGATACGGTCGACCCTCTCGAGTATGGTGGTGAGAATGCCCAAGAGTGAGTTCACTTTACACAAACGCCTGCGTCGAGTCCGGTTGCGGGCATGTGACTGAATGCTCTCCTTTCGGTCCGTTCCACAGAGAGCTAAGCAAGATCTGCAAAGCGCATATCACCACTGAAGACGAGGGCAAGTTCAGATGCAAAGAGTGCAAGAAGCTGTTCAAAGCCGTTCCCTTCGTCGAGAAGCATATCGGAAACAAGCATCCAGAATTGATCGGTGACAAGCTTGAAGAGGTGAGTTACCGTCTTGAGATCGATCCCAACCAAGCCAGAAAATTGACTGGTCATTTCTCGTCAGGTCAAATACTTCAACAACTTCGTCTTAGACCCAGCACACCCCATACCTCCTGTGAACGATGCGCCGCAATTCTCGAACAACCCAAATCACCCAGCCAATGCAATGTATGGTGGTATGGCCAGCACTTTCGGCGCTTTCAACCAGATGTTCAACCCTTCCTTCGGTGGTGCTGGCTATGGTATGATGGCTCCTTATGGCAATTTCGGAGGCTATAATCCTATCTTCCAGCCCATGGGACCTGGCTTCAATGCATTTGGTGGTCAAGGAATGTACGGTCCTCTGTCGGGTGATGCTAGATCGCTTGGGAATAGAATCGGAGACCGACAGGGCGGTTATGGAATGGACGGCGGGCGAGGTGGAAAGAGACAGCGCAGGGATTATGGACCAGGTCCTGGTGGCCCACCTCCACCTCCACCTAAAGGAGCAAAGATTGACCCAAGAGCTGGAAGACTGCACGCATACACGGATCTTGATGGACCACCGGCTGGAGGCGGCGGTGAGGATCTGGATATGCTTGATTACTGAACAGTAGTCAGTCTCTTAGCATCGTGTAATGTTCAAAATGGTAGCTTTTTTGTCTACAAGTCCGTTGCAGCACTACATTAGCTCGACCTAGTCGGAATGTGTGATATAGAAATGACACAAAGAGCAATGCTGAATTATCAAATCCACAATTGCAGAAGCAGATTCGCAACGGGCGTTCTGCAGCGAATGCTTGTAGCACTACAGCTGGGAGGGCCGCCTTTCCTAACTTAATTATCACCCCGATCACCAAGTGTAGCTGTGGTTCGTGACTGGCACTGGCTTCGTAGCACCACAGCTAAATTGGCTTCTTGAGCGAGCAGTCTAATCCGCACAACTGGGCTGTACTTCTGCTAACAAGCCTCTATCTAGACAACGCTGGAAAGACTTTCGCGATAATTATGGCCTCGATCACCTCAAGCAGGGCGATTTCCAGCTGCATACGGAGAGCAGGCTATTGCAGCAGGAATACGCTGCAGCATGGACGCATAGCCCAAGATACTTTGAGACAGTATGCCACTGGCTTCCCAGCCACACCCAAGACTGAGAAGTCCAGGCCTGCGATACCTAACGAGCTCATGCGAATTATCGTGAACCACATCAAGGTAGGCTAAGAGCTTCTGCTCCGGGCTGTAATCTGGTGATAGCCGATACTGACTTGTTGTTGACTAGACTCATGGACCTATGCCGCTTCCTCGCTATATTGGACTTTGCCTTGGCCACCCAACTTTAGGCTACTACACCCGCTCTGCCGAGCGTGATGCCTCGCAAGGAGGAGAGAATGCAGTCATTGGCAAGAAAGGCGACTTCATAACCAGTCCTGAGATCAGTCAAGTATTTGGCGAGGTGTGTGTGTATGTCAGGCCATACGTTCAACGGAGCTGATATCAATGCACGCAGCTTCTTGCAATATGGTACATCACGCAATGGCAAGCTCAAGGGATGCCGAGCCGGTCTCGCATAGTTGAGCTAGGGCCAGGAAGAGGTACACTGATGGATGACATGCTCCGGGTAAGTACTGCGTCGAATCCGCAACGGCTCGTCCACTAAGACGACACCGCAGACTTTCAAAAGCATCGGCGCATTTGGCAAGACGTTAACGGAAGTACACCTAGTCGAGACGAGTCCGTATATGAAGAAGCTACAAGCAGAGAAGCTTGCACACTGGATTGAGCAAGGCGTCCAGGTGCGCTGGCATGAGCGCATCGAGAATGTGCCAGTCGAAGACCAAAGTACATTTACGATGCTAGTTGCTCACGAGTTCTTCGACGCTTTACCGATACATATGTTTGAGAAGCGAGCAGAAGGATGGCGAGAGGTTTTTGTGGATATAGAATCACAAAAGCCGCCTTCGGAAAATGTCTCGAAGATTTTGATACCAGGGCAAGCCCAGTCAAGCCCTGCCAACAGTACCAAGGCCAGTCAACTAGAAGCAACTCCCAAGCTAAGATTCGCTGTCTCTCCATCGGCGACGCTAGCTGTCAATCTCCTTGTGAGGAACGATGATGAACGCTTCAAAGGCCTTAGTCAAGGCACTCGCGTAGAAGTCTGTCCCGATCTGTACGGTATCGGAGCTGCTGCTGCGAAGCTTGTTCAGCCTTGCGGTGCCGG
This sequence comes from Cystobasidium slooffiae, assembly GCA_019775285.1. NCBI lineage: Eukaryota > Fungi > Basidiomycota > Cystobasidiomycetes > Cystobasidiales > Cystobasidiaceae > Cystobasidium > Cystobasidium slooffiae. Next base: position 197,143 of record JACWFZ010000015.1, read on the forward strand.
CTTGGTCATAGACTACGGAGATGAGAGGTTCTTCAATCACAGCTTCAGGGTGAGTGAGGCTATACACACCTCAATACATATGGCGAGTGCTAATGGTCATACTTCGCGTTATAGGCTTTCAAGAACCATCAACTGGCAGATCCGCTGGAAGAGCCTGGCGCAGCGGATCTGACAAGCAACGTAGACTTCAGTGCGCTACGGGATGCGCTCACGTCAGGCTATACTGGTCCAGGGCACAAAGTCGAGCAACTGTCCGATGCGTTAACGAGTCCGCCTGTGAAAGGAGAGCTAGAAGTCTTTGTACCACCACTGCTTTCCCAACGATCTTTCCTTCTATCGCTAGGTCTACAATTGCGCGTCGAAAAGCTAGTTCAGAACGCCGCGAACGACGAAAGACGCAAAGACTTGATAACCGCCGCTCAGAGACTGGTGGACAAGAACGTCAAGATCCACGGCATGGGCAAAGTGTTCAAAGTCCTTGGCTTTGTGCCATCGCTAGCGAAAGACGGTGTAAAAGAGCAGGAAGTCTTCCCTTTTGGCAGTGAATTAGATTGAGGCACCTCTTAATGTAAGACAGTCGCATTCTACAACGACAATGCTAGCGCCAAATGGAGATAATAAGATAGCATGGTCATCGGCGCGTGACGCCTTCGCTGTCACCTCTATCGATGACTTTGATACGAAAAGCAGCAGCGCCATGCTCTTTCACTTGGTCTCGATAGCCCGGTATATTCTCATATACATCAACGGCTTCTTGCAAAGTCTGCACGCCGGGCAAGAAATCCTGAACTCGACCGTCTAGCATGTCTCGGAAATTGTCGCACTTCTGAACATCCAATATACGCACTGTAAACGCGGGCTTTGAAGCATCTTCTGCATGATGAAAGATGAACTCATCATCTGGACGTAATGTAGCGTAACGTGGTGTATTTGTTCGGCCTTCCCATGTCTTGCTGCCGTCCAGGATTGCATCGTAGTATTTTCCCATCAGGGAGGTAATTACTGTACGAATGCGGGGTTTGGAAATTGACGAGGGTTCTTTACGAGAATCATGCCTTCTCGAGCTGTGCGGTCTTCTTTCTTGTTCTGCGGTGTCTTCGGTAGTCTTGCCATTCGCGTCCTTCCGTTGCGAGGCAGATCTATTCGGGCTTCGACTTCGACTACTTCTGACGCGTTTAGTCGAGTCGGACCCTCCTGAGTTGCGATCACCATCTTCCTCGATTTCTGTACTTCTTCCCTTTCCCTTATTATATCTTCCAGCTTGTTCAGTGAATTCTCCGACCGAAGCTTCCTCCCCCCGAGCTAGCCGCTCTTGGTCTTTCTTCCAAGTAAGCTTCGATTTGCACTTGGGACAAAGCACAACCTTGACTAGAGCTTGTTTCGTCTTACCTTGCTCTTGATATTGGAAGTTGAGTTGGTAAGGGGTAAGTTCACGAGGTACTAGTGGTCGCATATCGTCCTCATCCAAGCGGTCTTCAGGCGAGTCTACAGGTTTATGGTACTTGCAATGTAAGTTGCCGCATGTCAACTGGATAGGTATGCCATCGTTTTCGTCAGAAGAGATATGATACAATAAACTAAGTGGACGAGGGCGAGCGACACACCTCTCCCACTCTGTCAAGTACTTCAGATTCGGTTCTCCATCTGAGAGCGACTCCACCAGTCTTGTAATGCGTCAGATCGCAAACAGCATACTCGCGAAATAGCTTAGAGTACCAGGAAAGGGCAAGCTTGTCTTCCCAGCTCAGCTTGGAGTGGTCAGTCCCGCTTTCGTTGTCATCGTCATCTCGTATGAATCGATGATGCTTCTGTAGGATTGCGAGTTCGGAAAGTGTAGTTGGACGGTGGCTCGGCTGGGCACGATTGTAGCGATGGAGGTGCTTCTTGTCGGAGGACATGTGTAGAGATCTATTGATTCATGGTGGTTGTAGCATTGGTCGGCTATATCTATGCGCTTGAAAGCAAAAGCTCGAAGAATGTCACTTTGAATTGTCATTCTCGCCTCGATCACGCCTGCAGGTCGCGACGTGAGAAACATCCAACTCGCATCACACCCTAGGATCCTACAACATACACCTCGATACACTGTACAAGTACCTAGGAGCACTTCAGCCGGGAGACAAGGGCTAGATAGTGCCTCGCAAGTTCAGCGGCCACCATGGATTCACTCCCTCGTTCGCGTTCCTTGCGCAGGCTCTATAGTGGTGGCAGCAACAACACAACAGTACCGACACGCGGGTCAATAGCACAGATGATGGGCAAGGCAGCACACCAGCATCATTCTCATCAGCAGCAATCTTCATCCAGCGCAACACACGCAGAACTCCACCCCTCCCTTATCCTCAAGTACCGCAAACCAGGACAGAACCTCGCAGACGCGGCAGCACAAGGAGAATGGGCAAACAAGCGATGGGTGTGGGTGACAGACTCAGTTCTGGGCTATGTAGCTGGATGGATAGTCAGCGAGGAGAACGACACTGTCCACGTAGCCTGTGTCGATGACAAGGTGAGGTCAACCTTCTTACTGCCCTTCCGGCTTCGCACCTCCTGTCTGTGCAGCGCCCGTATTGATGTTGATATTGATGCTGATTCCACGAAACCGAAACTCTATGGCATACAGACACGCACAGTGCCGACAAACGACATCTCAAAGATGAATCCCCCAAAGGTATGTAATCAGTCGTATGCCGACGTGCTTGCATGGCACTTGTGGTCACCTCAGTAGCCTCACTGACCACTTCTCACGTGCCTCGCCAGTTTGACCGCGTCGAAGATATCGCGGACCTGACCAACCTCAACGAAGCGAGCGTAGTCCACAACCTGCGGGAAAGATACACGTCTGAAATGATATACGTGCGTAGCTTAAGGCCTCGATGCGGCCGTGGCCGACTACTCGAGAACTCAGCATAAACCGCTCACGTGCTTTGAATATGCCTGTGGTCCTATTGCAGACCTACTCTGGCCCTTTTCTCGTTGCCGTCAATCCTTATCGGTCCCTGCCTATCTATGGGCAAAATGCAGTCGACTGTGAGTCTCCCAAAGCTCTACAGTGCAGCACGCTTGTTACGTCTTGACTGACCGACATGCCTTCTCTGACCACAGTGTACAAGGGACGGCGGCGGGAAGAATGTCCACCTCACGTATTCGCAATCGCTGAAAGAGCATGGCAGAACATGGTCGGCGAGCGGGAGGGCCAGTCTATCCTCATTACGTGAGTCTTTCTGACCATGTGTACCTCACTGTGCGAGAGCCCGCTGACTCGCTGCGTGGTCGTCGAATCGCCATAATTCAATCACAGTGGCGAGTCTGGCGCAGGAAAGACGGAGAACACGAAGAAAGTCATACAGTACCTTACCGCCATTGCAGCCGAAGCAAGTCACACACTCCCACCTTCAGGCTCGACGGGCTCTCTTACCGAATTCGACCATGATCCGCGCGCATCCACTTCATCATCTTCACAACATACGGGTCGGGAGCTAGAGAACCAGATTATTCAAGCAAATCCAATCCTGGAAGCATTCGGAAACGCACAGACTGTACGAAATAACAATTCATCCCGATTCGGCAAGTTTGTTCGCATCGAGTTCACACCCCTTGGAGCAATTGCTGGAGCTACTATTGATTGGTACCTGCTGGAGAAATCACGAGTGACGGCGAGAAGCGAGAAGGAAAGATCGTTCCATGTGTTTTATCAACTCTTGAAGGGGGGAAGCAAGGAGCTGAAGAGGGACCTCTTGCTTACGGGCAGTCCGGAAGACTATCAGTATTTGAGTAGTTCAAGGTTATCGGTTGAAGGTGTTGATGACCATTTAGAGTGGAGAGGCCTGCAGGTAGGTCTGGTCCACTCTGGAGGCCAGCACATCATTGACATTCGGAGACTGACATCGTGACTTCGTACAGCACGCACTGGGTGTGGTCGGCTTCAGCCCCAACGAACAATTCGACCTCTTCCGCGTCATCGCAGCTATTCTGCACATTGGCAACATCGTCGTGACTTCAGATAGGAGCGAACAAGCATATATCCGTGACAATTCTGCAGTCGAGAAAGTCTGTCATCTGCTCGGACTGCCAGTCTCTGAGTTTACTAAGGCGCTCTTGCGTCCTCGTGTGAGAGCTGGTCGTGAATGGGTAACACAAGCGCGGACAAAGAAACAAGTCGAAGACGAGATGGGATCGCTATGCAAGGCTATATACGAGAAGTCATTTGGGGCATTGGTGGAGCGCATTAACAAAGCACTTGACAGACCTATTTCGAAGAGCACCTTCATTGGTGTTCTCGATATCGCTGGTTTCGAAATTTTCGAAACAAATGGCTTCGAGCAACTGTGCATCAACTACACAAATGAGAAACTGCAGCAATTCTTCAATCACCATATGTTTGTTCTGGAGCAGGAGGAGTACGCCCGAGAAAACATTGACTGGCAGTTTGTCAACTTCGGTCTCGACTTGCAGCCTACAATCGATCTCATCGAATCTACCTCACCTATTGGTATTCTCTCATGCCTTGACGAAGAGTGCATCATGCCCAAAGCTACAGATGCAACATTCACAGAAAAGCTCCATCAACTGCATGACAAAAAGAACCGACAGTCTGTTGCTTCGCCAATCCTAGACGATGGATCGCCTACGTCGCCGGCGTCCAACTACACCAAATCACGCTTTGCCATGGGTTTCACTGTTTCGCACTACGCTGGCAAAGTCGAGTACCGTACCGATGGATGGCTCGACAAGAATAAGGATCCCCTCAACGCTAATATCACCTCCGTTCTCGCAGCTTCTACTGAGCCATACGTAGCTACCCTGTTCGAAGAGTATCGGGAAGAAGACGTGCTTGTCATCAATAATGCCGATGTTAGCGGGTCAGCGAGAGCTCCCAGGCGGAGCAAGAAGGGTGCCTTCCGGACAGTTGCACAAAGGCACAAGGAGCAGCTCAACACACTCATGACGCAACTTAAAGCCACCCAGCCGCACTTTGTTCGGTGCATAGTTCCAAATGAGAATAAGCGCCCAGGTCAAGTTAGCGTTCCCCTGGTGTTAGACCAGCTCAGATGCAACGGTGTACTTGAAGGTATTCGTATTGCAAGACTCGGCTATCCAAACAGACTACCTTTCGTCGAGTTTAGACAGCGTTATGAAGTATTAACTCCCGGTATTATACCTAGAGGTTACATGGACGGTCGCCAAGCTTGTCAAAAAATGACCGAAGCACTAGATTTAGACAAGAGCGCATTCCGCATCGGTCTCAGCAAGATCTTCTTCAAGGCAGGTGTTCTTGCTGACTTGGAAGAGCAGCGAGATGAACTACTATACGACATATTCGCAAGACTTCAAGCGAGTTGCCGCAGATTTGTCTGCCAACGCAGAGCCCGCAAGCAGTTGAACCGGGACGCAGCTGTTCGGACAATACAGCGTAACGCTCGGATCTATCTCGAACTCAAAGCATGGCCGTGGTGGATGTTATATACCAAAGTCCGCCCTCTCCTCGCAGCTACGAGAACAGATGAGGCGTTAAAGAGGAAGGAAGCTGAGCTACTACTAGCTCAAGAGCGGTCACAGCGGGATCTGCAGGAGAAACAGAAGCTGGAAGAGCTGAAGCTATCACTAGAAAGTGAAAGACGCAAGATACAAGAAGCTTTGGAAAGCGAGAGAGCGTTGAACGTGGACAAGGATACACTGCTTGCTCGGTCTAAGGAAAGGGAGGTCGAGCTTGAAGAAGAGCTAGAGTCGTTGCAGAACGATCTTGACACATTGGATGGGCAGCTTGAGCGTGCATTAGCAGCCCAACAGGCTGGCGAGGAGCGGTTCAGCGAACTGCAGGCTGCTTTCCAACAAGCGAGCCAGCACGTCATTTCTCTTGAGTCTGCCCTAAACGACATAAAAGCAAACGAAGGATCGGCAAAGGCCGACCTCACGGCCAAAATGGCGGAGATTGCGGCCTTGAATTTAAGCAAGAGTTCTCTCACATCCAAAGTCAGCGATCTCACCAGAGCATTGGCTGAGAAGGACGAAGATCATGAAAGGGTGAAGAGGCGCTTGCAAGATGCGCAAGCTGACCTGCAAGCCAAGGTGTCCCTCCTGACGAAAGAAAGAGACGACCGTGCCGGTCATGCTAGTACTCTTGAGATGCAACGCAGACAGACGGAAACACAGCTTGCGGAGCTGAACCGCAAGATGGCCGACATGCGGGCTGCGCATCAGCGTAAAGAGGAAGAATCTCAGGCTCTTCAGGCACAATTGAGAGCATTGCAAAGCGTCAATGAGAAACTCACTTCCGACGTATCTGCTCTTACCCTTCACAACAGCACTCTAGACAAGGAATTCAAAGATGCTACCGCTGAACTCCAGAGGCAATCTTCAAGCCGAAGCAAGTTGCAAGACGAGCTGGACAAGCTTCGAACGCTCATGGAGGCCAAATCTACAGAAGACGGCAAGCAAAAGGAGATGGCAGCCTTGCGGGATCAGGAGATCACGGATCTCCGTTCGCAGGTCTCGTCGATGACGGCCGAGATGTCGATGAACGCCAAACAAGCCGCGAAGAAGTTGGATGCACTTACTGTGGAGGTGAGACCTGATAATGCTAGCCTGTCAATGACTTTCACTTCGCGCGCGCTGAAGTGCATACCTTTCTCAGCTACAAACGGCCAAGGCTGCACTTGGACGCGCCACAGAGGCTCATACCAAGGCAGAAACTTCTTATCGGTCTCAAGTACAGCGCCTTGCGGAGGTCGAGGACAGCTTGGCTGCTTCGCAGCGTCAGTGCGACGACAAGCAAAGCGAGCTGAAGACGCTACAAGCAAAGCACAAAGACGTTGAAGCGCAATTGCGTTCAGTGCAGTTCGAGCGGGATGCTCTAGATAGACAGGCTTCAGCTGCGCAAGCTAAGGTGCAGGCCATGGAAGATAACCTGCTTCAGGTGGAAAGACAGCGGGCAGCTCTTCAGCGGGAGGCGGACACCCTTGGTGATCGCTTGGAAAGCGAAATGACCAAGCGAATGCAGCTTGAGAAGTCCCACGGGTTCATGAAAGACGAAATGGAAGCCTTGCAGACGAAGCTGGTTGAGCATGAGCAGTACATTCGAGGCATCCGGAAGGAGCTGCAGGACAAAGAAGGCGAGCTCCAGAAGGCGTTGTCTATGCAGGACAAGACAATCGTCGAGCACGTCCATGTACTCGAAGAGGCAAAGAGGTATACGGACAAGCAATTGGCTGAGTAAGTCGATGTTTAGTGATTTCGGGGCGGCAAATGCTGAGATACGATCATAAAGAACGCAGGCGAGACTTGCGTCAATGACGCAATACAGCAGGACCCTTGAGAAGACGAAGACTCGCCTTCAAGCAGAGCTAGAAGATCTGGCCGTGCAGAACGATCGCGAAAGGATGGACGAGCGTGCTGTCGAGAAGACCATGCGGAAGTTGGAAGAACAAGCTGAGAAGGCTCAGAAAAGGTTGCAACAAGAAGAGAGGATGCGACAAGTGGCGGAGCAAGATGTCGCCAAATTGACTGCCGAGCTTCAACGACTTCGAGCGCAGCCAGCTCAGAACTTGGGCGCGAGTGCAATGCAGAGGAGCAAGAGCACTTTTGAGAATGTGCCACCACCGGATGTCAGCAACATACCACAGGTCAACGGGGTCACAACGAAAAAGGGCTTAATTGCTGAACTCGAGCGCGGCGCTATCTTCACCAAAGATGGAAAGCAAGACGACGCCCTGCGCGGCCGGATATTGCGGGAACTGACACAGACACACAAGGATCTAGCTGCAAGTATGGATGCCACTCTCGCCAGAAGTCTGCGGCGCTGAAAAAGTGCGTCTCGGTAATGATGGACAATGCGAAGTAGTGTTCTGAGATGTTCTCAATGTGCATACAATGTAGCTTACCAGAGACGTGCGCGATCCTGTTGATTATGACTATACAGCGTTACCCGGTTACCTGCTTTCTAAGCGGTGTGTTACGTAAGCGGTGCCGTCCAACCGCTATCCGCTAAGGTTGCTGGGAAATCTTCCTGTCTGGCAGGGCCATTGCAAAGAGACTTTCGACACGCTGTCGACATAAGATGCAGAATAATACCACGACGGGTGTACATCGTATCCTGGCCATCAATGTTACCCCCCACAGACTCGACGATCATACTCTTCCACAAGAAAGCGTGTTTTTTTACCAAGATCACCGTGCCGAAGAGCCTGCCAAAACGCCGGGGCCCCCTCTTTCTAGAGGCGAGCGAAGTCGCAACGAAGGTGGAGCAACAGCACCAAGTCTTCGTGAGACCGTCTTTCGTAGCACCACCTTTTCGCTCGCAAAGGTACCCCTTCCAGAAACATGGATTTCTCTGGTATCAAGTCAGTGCACCATTGAGAACCGCTCGTTGCCCTCCTGACAGAATTGCATGATTGCAGCTCCGGTGTGACTCTCATTACAGGTTCGTCGCAACGGATACAGGCAGCCAAAGGGCGTTCAACTGAATCTCGTCGGTTACGCGCACGTATGTAGGTGGTGGCAGTGGCATCGGTCAAGCGTCTGCTGTCGCCTTCTGCAAAAATGGTGTCACCAAGTTCGCTCTACTTGACATGAATGCCGAAGGATTGGAAGAGACCAAGAAATTGTTACAAGCAATCAATGGGCAAGCGATCGTCGAGACGTATCCTACGAATGTCTCGCAAGAAGACGAAGTCATTGCGGCAGTGGACAAGGCCTACAAGCATTTTGGCAGGCTCGACTATGTTGTGCAGTCGGCCGGACTAAATCAGCGTCCTAGAGCTTTGCTTCACGACACAGAAATGGTAAACTTCGACAGGGTCTTCAGCGTCAATACTCGTGGGCTCTACATTGTACAGCGCGAAGCTGTGCGACGCATGCGAAATCAAACGCTTGCAGAGAATGGGCAGAGGGGTTCTATTGTCAACATCGCCAGCATCTCGGGCATTCAGCCAACAGCTAATCTAGTACCGGTAAGCTTCCTCTGACTATCCTTGTCTTCAGAATGCTTTTGTTGAGCTTGCATTCCTTGGACAGTATGCTGCGTCAAAGGCTGCTGTCATAGCTTTGACCAAGGGTGACGCTGTCGCTTATGCGGCAGAAGGTATCCGAGTGAGTGCCACCGTCGAGAACCTGTTAGGCACAACAGCTGACTTTGCACTCTATGCCTCTTCGCCTACCTTCTGTTGCTGGACCAGATCAATTGCATCTGTCCAGGAGTAGTCCTGACACCCATGAACAAATCAAGCATCGCAGCTGGAGAAGACTTCTCGGTCATGCTTTCGGGTACCCCTGCCCGTCGAGCCGCCCAGCCCGAAGAACTGGCATGGTCTGTAATGTTCTTGTCGCATCCCAACAGTAGCTACATCGTTGGTCACGCGCTGGTGCATGACGGCGGTACCACTCTTACATAAGCTGCGAAGCAAGTAAATTCACATGTAGATAAGGTTCTATATTGCAGTCTCTTTGAACACCTTGTGCAATACTACATAATTGCTATCACATTTGCTGTGTGGTTATGAGCGCATCAGTAAATGACTATATCTGTGTGTGAAGTATCTGTGTCGACTCACGAGGAGATCCTACACCGCCTGGCACATGCAGGGGTGCACTTGTCAAGAAGAAGGACCAGCGCTTTTGTTCGTCGCACAGCTTAGATAGCTCCTCCAAATTCCACATCTCTCCGATTGGCATTCCCCACTGCGACAGGAACCACTCGTGCACTACAGAGGCAAAGGACGGTCAACGTGGAGAAGCTTGACCACGGAAAGCGTCCAGGACTCACAGCATCTTTCACCTTTAGCAGGAGGCCAAGCTTCAAAAGCAACTGTATCGCCTCCAACAGCTGCGAAGTGATGATTCCAGAACCACTCCACTGCTGCAGGAGTAGACTTGATGCCGATGAAAAGAGCTTGTTCGAATGTACCCTTTCGGCGCTCTGCCTCGTCGGCCTGATCGTGCCACGCTACGAAGCCTGTGCGAACCAGCAGAATATCTCCATGTTGTAGTTTGACACCTTGGTATTCAGCAACCTTTTCCAGATCTTCGTGTGGGATCTCGTGCCTCTCAATTGGGCACAGATCCGGCTTGTTTGGGCTCGTCTGTCTGCGCCATCGCAGCCAGTCTAGGAGGACACCACGGCCTGCGATCCCACCTGTCTTGCACCACTGGTCAATGCCGTTGTTGGTAGGGTCTCCTGACACGATCTCCTCGTGCGTGAGTCCGTTATAGTACAGGCCAGTGACCTCTGGATACGACAGTCAGCCTCAAGCGAGCCATGATTATCACTGTCGCGCAGGCCAGACTCACGATGTCCAACATGGCGATAACCGTCCCACTGGCTGCCAGACTAGGATTACCACATGATGGATCAGCTCTTAAGCTACGTCTAGGAGACTGTAGTCGAAGGCGTGAGGCTTACTTGGGTGTTCAGTGAGATCTGCGGTCCAGTGAGGGAGCAGTGCGGATGGCATTAGCGGAGCCAGCGAAGCAGTAAAACGTTAAGCTGACCTCGTCGTCACACCCAATCCATCCAGTAGCTGGATTTGCTTTGCTGATAATAGTCTGCTCGAACTTCTTTCTCTTAAAGCCTGGAAACTGGACATTGTTCATGGACCAGTCAAGCTGAACCCGACGACCAGTCTTGATCTCCTTCGCGGCTGCATCCTTGACTCTATCAGCTGTGAGGAGGTTCAAGCCTGGTACAGATTGAACGATTTTCAGGGTATCAGCAAGTAGTTGACTATACGCTCTCGCAGATACAAGGGCAGTCGAAGCAAGCTAACTTACGTCCAAGCTGATCACGCTTCGACTTGTCTTCGACGTAATAATTCCAGGCGCATCCTGCAGGCTGCCCTTCCACTGGGGGAATGTCATTGAAAGCACACAGGTGCATGATGTCCTTTGCTGCTGTGTTCTCTGTGGAGACCTGGAAGACTGGCTCCAGCAGCTTCACGCGTCTCTGTGCTGTGGCCTTACCACTTGGGCTCATCTGCCGCTTGTCCTTCTTCCAGCCGATTAACCGGCAGCGGCAGCGGCAGTGGGGCCATCATTTCTCCCCTCCCGGCGTTTTCATGTCGTTTTAAACAAGGTCTTCAAAGCAAGCGAACGTAGAGCTTCGAAGGAAGGTTTCCTCTACCATCTGCCCTTAACACCTATTGACTTAGCAAGTTAGCAACACCTCCACTCCACTTTCGCACACCTCTAATTCTTGTCAATATGGGTAAACTCGATAATGAAGTTGCCATCATCACTGGTGTAAGTTCTCTTGTTAGAATCTCAATCCTAAGCGCATCAAATCTGACTTTATTTTTCTGCATACAACAGGGTGCCAGTGGACTGGGAGCCGGTATTGTGAAGAAGTTCCTTGCAGAAGGTGCAAAGGTATGGACTTCGATATTAGCTGCACTGCTTTATTCTGAAACTGGAGTCTCCAGGTCGTCATTCTAGATTTCAACATCAAACCTCTTGAAGGCAAACCGCAACCAGATTCCGTAAAGGTCGTACAAGGCGATGTATCAGATCCCGAGAGTTGGAAGAAGACACTTCAGACTGCTATCGAAGCTTTCGGCAAGCTCACCATCATTTGTAACAATGCCGGTATTTGCACGGATGCCAAGGTAGGTTGGAGAGGTGCCCCAGTCCACAGCACGTGCAAATAGCTGATCAACTAGGAACGTCTAGCCCATGCATGAAATGCCGCTGTCCACTTTAGACAGACTCTTTGCGGTGAACATGAAGGTAAGTACGCGTGGTTAGGTGCACCCTGGTCAAGATGCTGAACGATGTCCGCTTCACAGGCCATTTTCGTGTCTGCTCATGTGATATTCCCTTACTTCATCGAGAACAATATCAAGGGTGTAATGGTGAATACCATCAGGTAAGACGCGTGCTTCTACTGTACTCACCGGCGAAGCTAATCTCGTATGCTCTCTGCAGCACGAGTGCGACTCGGCCGCGACCTGGTCTTGCATTTTATGGGTAAGTGAACGGGGTCTTGACAATGCTTCACTCCACGAGGGCCGAGTTCTGACGACAGTCTTGATTACAGTGCATCCAAGTCCGGTGCTGAAGGTGCTACAAAGTGCCTAGCTATTGAATATGCTAAGTACGGTATCCGCGTTTGTGGAGTCTCCCCATCGATTGCCAATACACAAATGGCGTTCAACCTGACAAACGGCGGAAATTCCGAAGAAGCTGCTAAAGCTCTTGGCTCTACACTACCTTTGGGAGTCATTGGAGAACCAGAGGACATTGCCAACATGACCGCTCAGTTAGCCTGCTCCGAGAGTCGTGTAGTCACAGGAATCATCGTCCCGGTTGACAGTGGACGATGCATTTGATTTTTAAAGGGACTCTGATTTTGTAGCAGTTAGGTCATCAGTAGGCACAAGTAAAGAAACATCTGAAGTGCAAGGTACAGAGAGCACTCGCTCGATATCCGGTTTAAATTGTCAAAGATGGATGAATTCTTGATTTAGATTACTTTTCGCTGCCTTGCAACTCAAAAAGAGAAATGAATCATGTCACAGTGAGCTAGTAATGTCACAATGACCGATTCATGATTGCACTTCAGCCTACCTGACTCAAGGCTTGAAGTCAGGTTGGCCAAGTAGACAGGTGCCGTTTCGTCGTCGCATGATTGCTTCTGTCCCTTCAAATGAGGAAGAACTGTTGTCAAGCCCGCCCTTACATGATTGTCCTCTTGCCTAAGACATGTTGCAATACATCCTCATGCGTATATTCGAGTACAAGTCATATATACGGAAGATCTACAGTTTAGACTGCCTCTCAACGTTTGCCTTATGCCATTGAGCGTAGAATGCGAACATTTCCGGGTTCTGCACACCCGTATGGTTGATACGAGATAGAGGAGTGCCATTGCTGTGTATGAAGGTATCAGCAGTCTGTATTCTGGAACCAGTCATCTTCACTTACACAAGCTTTTTGACGCTGCTCTCCAGTTTCTTTCCACTCAGTGTCACGGGTACACCTGGACACGTCTGAATCACTGCAGGCACGTGTCGACGGCTGAGCTTCTGTGCGATAGCGTCTTGTATTCTCTTAACCAGTCTCGAATCCAATGCTTCACCGTTGGGTGTCACCAGGAAGAGCAGCACGCGTTCATCGCCGTTCTCGAGCTTCTGACCAACTGCCATAGAGTCGATGACATCGTGCTTGAACTCCTTTTCTAAGATATAGTATAGCTCGGCTGATCCAAAGCGAACACCACTCGGGTTCAAGACACCATCGGATCGACCGAGAAGCCAACTGCAGTGTAGAAAAGTCAGCCTGTTCCAGACGAAATCGATATTTAGATCGGTACCCACATTCCCCCGTTATCGCTGCTTTGATAGATATTGTCATTCTACATTCACTGGTCAGTTGGAGTCGCGTACTTCTTGGTGGCACTGACATACCATGTTGAAAACAGGCGGTTCATAGTCCACAAAGTATGTCTCTTGATAACGCTTGCCTTCTGGATCGTCTAAGAAAGCTAAAGGCATATTTGGGAAAGCCGTACGAACGACCATGGTACCTTCTTGATCTTGAACGGGTTTTCCCTGTTCGTTGTATGCAACCAAATCGATACCCAGTGCAGGCACTTGCAGCTGCCCCTTGTAGGCCGGCAGACAGTGCGTGCTGTGCAGTAAAGCTCCTCCAATTTCTGTTCAGGAAAGGAAAGTGCCGGTCAGCCAACGGAGGCGAGCAATGCCATATTGATGCTCACCGGTGCCGCCACTGTTATTAGAAAGGAAAACGCCCCCGAACTGCCAGTGAGATGGCCTCAGCTCCTGTCAAAAGAAGGTTCTATATTTTCGCAATACACACCTTATCGACCCAGTCGTACACGTCATTTGTGACAGGTGAACCCGTCAGGGACATCTGCTTTAGTGATGACAGGTCGTGATGCGCACGTGGATCGAAGCCGCTTCTGGCCAAACTCTGAATGTATCGCGGCGAAATGCCTAATTGTACAGCCCTGTTGAGAATATGTGATCAGCCCCTTACCTATTGAGTGTGAGGGAGCGAACCGGAACGCACTTGTACTTCTCGACCAGGCGCCACATTACTTCAGGAGGGTGGAATGGTGATCCATCATAACACAAGACGGTTCCGCCGGTAGCCAAGAAGTTGATAGAGAGGTTGTATACGATCCATCCCATCTAACAGAGGACAGCTTTGCGTTAGTCGCTCTGTACAAGCATGCAATAAACCTGCTACCTTACCGTCGAGAACTGCAGCATAAGATCCCTGTGATCCAGACCGAAATGGAACAGCGTTGTCATCTTGCGAGATAGTATGAGACCTCCACCAGGACCAAGCTGTTTGCAGGGAGAATACTGTCAGAGCTTGCGGCTGCTATCAGGTGTGGACTTGGTCGATCAACTCACAATGGACTTGGGCTTGCCCGTAGTGCCGGAAGAAAAGACAATCCAGATCGGGTGGTTGAAGTCTCCGCGGAAGAAGGGAATTGTTGCTGGTTTCCTGGTACCGAGCTTCATGAAATTCGACCAACTTCGGACTGTCGGTCCAGGAGCGTAGCCCGTCAAAGAATCAGGTGATGGCTCTCTGTCTTTGGCGAGATGACCGATAACGACTACGTGATCTAGCTTTCCAGCGTCGGTGAGGGCTTTGATGACTTGCTTGGCTCGCTCCGTGACCAGGTGAGTCTTGCCTCCATAGCGATACGAATCGATGGTGAACAGGATCTTGGGTTGCAGTAGCGAGTACCTGTCGATGACAGCATGGGCGCCAAACTCGGCTGGAGTGGAGGAGAACAGAGCACCAACTACTCGTGGGCACTGATGTCAGCCCAAGAAGCTCAAAGCATCTTTGACAGCCATTCCACGCAACTCACCGGCCATTGTAGCCAAGTAAACGATCACCATTTCACAATTGCTTGCACCGAAAGTGACAACAGAGTCGTTGGGTTTGACTCCTAGCTCTCTCATCGCGTGTACTGCTCTTCCAACTTCTTGGTACAGTTCCTCCCATGTTAGGCGTCCGAGTTCAACTGGCTCCCTGGGATTTGCCGACTTCGTGTCTGGTTCCACGGTACTGATGACGGCGGTCCTAGTCTTCGAGCGGGCATTGGGATGAGAGAGTAGCATGTTCTCGGCCGCACTGCGTATGGTAAACGGAGTCGAGGCAGTCAGCAACGCTTGTGATTATACTGCAGCACTGGACATTCGACTGGTTGGCTGGGAGACTCACTTGAACTTGGCACCAGGAAACCATGTCTGGGGCTGATTTATGGGGATTGTCTTGTCGTAACATGGCTGTAGAAAGCAGTGGTCAGTCCAGTCCATGACCATCTCATTGCTGCAATGTGCATCGTTCGCGTTGCGCGATCACGTTTCTTGCATCGCAGTACAAAATGACGAGTAGTGGGACTCACTGCTTGTCCCTTGTCACCAATGATACCGCAGTAGTCCCATACCTGATAAGCATGCATTCAGTTGCAAGTGCCATGTCTTCACTGTCTGCGAGGGTTACACTCACATCACTCCAGAACTCGTCGGGCTTGTCGCAAGACCACCGATGCAAATCCCAGTAATTCTTGAAGGCATAGCCTCGAGTCTTGTTAATCGACTTCCTGAAGGTGTCTACGAACGGTTCTTCGTCCTGTGCGAGGTCAAGCCAAAATATGGGAGTTTGGTATCAGCTTAAGACATTCGTGGACTTGGGAAGTCAAGGCGCCAAAATTCGGCTTCCATACCTGGTGCGGACGAGGTCCGTTCGTAGACCAGAAGAGTTCGAGTTGGGGTTTGGACATGTCGCAAATGTCTAGCTATATGGGAATGCAGATGCCTTGCAGAGGTAAGAGCTTCTGCTTTCGAGGCAACTCTCTGGCATGTGGTTCTTTGCAGATACGCCGGCCTAAATGAAGGCGAAAGACGATCGGTGCACGGAACAGGTTACTTACATTGTTTCCAGGAAAATACCGAGTTTAACCAACGCCGGCCACTTCTGCTTTCCGGAAGGCTCTCTCAAACGAGCAGCGAAGCATCTGAGTCTTCTTTCAGATCCTCTTTCGTCTGTCTGAGCAGTTCGCAAGCTTTCGTTTCCATTTCGCACAAGCAGTATTCGGACAGTATGAGCAGCCATCGGGTTAATCAGATAGCCGGACACCTGAAGGCCACGGGGAAGCAAGCTCTACTACAGAAAGCAGACGATGATGTGGTGATAGGTGAGTGTGTTTGCAGATTGAAGATACTGACAAGGTGTCTGTGAGACCTAGGGTGCAAATATGCGCTTTAGCTTTGGTGGTTACTTTCCGCAACTAACGACCGTGCGTTCTCTACAATTGCAGTTGCAGCGAAGCGAACTCCATTGACAAAGGCCAAGAAAGGTGGACTGAAGGATGCTTTCTTCGAGGATATGCTGTCGGCTGTTCTCAAAGGCGCTCTAGCCTCCTGCAACCTGGATCCAAAGCTGGTCGAGGACCTGCAAGTCGGCACAGTCCGCACACCTCGAGGTGGCGCAAGTATCTCACGCATGGCCGCATTGCATGCTGGCCTGCCAGAAAGCTGCAGCGTCTCTTCAGTGAACCGTCAATGCAGTAGTAGTCTACAAGCTGTATGGACAATTGCAAACGAGATTCGAAATGGCGATATCGATATTGGCATCGGAGCAGGAGTTGAGTCTATGTCAAAGCATTACACAAATGCCGTTCTCGACCACGAAATATCGAGTGAGATACAGACGAATCCTTGTAAGCTTAATCTCTGCTAGGAAAGAAGATGTCTGTGATCTTCGGATGCTGAAATTAGGCTTAAATACATTGGCTTTTACAGCTGCAAAAGATTGCCTCTTACCGATGGGTATCACCAATGAGAACGTTGTCGAACAGTAAGCACACGTATTCGGATGGCTGTATCAGATCTGAATGAAACTGATATGTGATTTAACCGACCAACAGGTATCAAATCAGTCGAGAACGACAAGACGAATTCGCAGCCCAATCGCAGAACAAGGCAGAAGCCGCGCAAAAGGCAGGAAAGTTCGCAGAAGAGATCATCCCGGTCATCGTGAATGGACAGACAGTGTCGCAGGACGACGGTATTCGAGCTGGTGCAACCGCTGCCAGTCTTGCCAAACTCAAGCCATCCTTCAAAGCTGACGGTACAACGCATGCTGGGAATGCAAGTCAACTCACGGACGGAGCAGCTGCTGTTATACTAGCCAGACGATCTGTAGCGAACAAGCTAGGCTTACCTATCATCGGCAAGGTTGTCGGCGTAACTTCGGTTGGCGTGCCTCCAAGGGTAAGTCATGCGGGATCTTGTCTGCAAGCAAATTTAAATTGACAACATAAGCTAACCGCTCACCCATCACGTCATTAGATTATGGGAGTTGGCCCGGCATACGCTATTCCTAAGATCCTGAAGAAAGCGGGCATCACCATCGAAGATGTTGATCTTTTCGAAATCAATGAAGCCTTTGCCGGTCAAGCACTCATGTGTGTAGACAGTCTCAAGCTCGACACCAAAAAGCTCAATCCAAATGGCGGTGCCATTGCATTGGGACACCCTCTAGGTGAGTTGGAGATCTTCTGACATCCGCTTGACAGATGCGGCAAGGGGAGACGCGTTCGCTGACCTCAACTTCTCTAACAGGTGCCACTGGCGCGCGTCAAATAGCTACAGCTTTCAATGAGGCCAAGCGCTCAGGAGCCAAAGTCATTGTGACAAGTATGTGTGCAGGGACTGGATTTGGTATTGCTGGACTATTCGTGAATGAGCAGTAAGCTTAGAACGTGTCTGTTGAACTGTGTGTGCAACGCCACCACCTCGCTAGAATGCTCATTTGCGGAGGGAGTAATGAGCACTTGAATGGAGGATGTGTTGTTTTTGTCGTGAGCAGTCTTGGAGGCATCAATCAAACTGTTGCATCTGTGCCAACCGTCATTCAACCATCTCACAGAAACCACAGAAACCGTCTTGCACTTTGATCAGGCTGCTGCTTCATGTAGCAGCATGATCACAACTTGATCACTACTGCTACTACGCTCGACATACTCGCGAGCAATCCAGAGGCTCAGTATAGGATGAGATATACGTGCTGGCACTGTTGATAACCACACAGTGGCTTGTAGAGCTCTCTACAAGCGCTCGATACAGGATTCCATGCACGTTTTTGTCGATCACGTCGGTCAGGCCTGTCGGGATCATGCAGACAGCAGCTTGGAAGGACGGCAACTCTCAAGACGATGATGACGCTTGTTGCCCCATTTCGTGAAGCAATGTTCACAGACCGAGAGAAGACTCCTTCCCTGTCAGCAGCTCGTGCAACCAGTCGAAAGAAACCTCAAAGCTAAGCGACTGCGCTCTGTCCTCGACTTTTCGCTATCTATGATAAAGCACGTCAACTGCTCTAAAATATTCTGATCCACAGCTGCAAGTCGTTGCACATCTTTCAGAGAAAAGCAGCTGAAATACTGTGCCTGGGAACTGCTTACTGTCCGTAATAATAACGGACCGTAAGCAGTTCCCAAACACAGTATTTCGGCTGCTCTTCAAGTCTTCAGTCAGGCAATTGTCCTCAAATTCAGTCAATCAATCACCACTCAGAAGTCAGCACTCCAATACCACAGTGTCCAGCTCAATATCAACTTGGCCGAGGCCTGTCATCCGTCAATCAAACGCAACTCATTGTACGCAAGCGTTCTGGATGCGGGACCATTATGGCGGGCTGGATTTCCGGGACCATGGGTCACGCGAGCGTGGCGAAGTCTAAAGACAGGCTGTGGGTCTTCGAGCGACCAAAGGACCGTGTACATGCGGCACCTAAATGAAGAGAAGGATCTGCCGGCATGCTGGCCGGTCTTATTGAGACTGTTAAAAGACTGGAAACAGTGCCATACCGAACGTGCCAAGCGTAAGTCGCACTGTCCTGTTCAAATGCTCTCTGAAATGGCGGTAGACTCGCCGGATGGAGCCCCACAAATAAGAGACCTTGCAGAGTCCGTCTTTCTCTTCCTGAAACATCACATCTCCTCCTTGAGCATAACAACTCCTGGACCGAACCAGTGGGCAGCCCCTCACCATGTCCGCCATAACCGAGCTCGCAAGTCATGGCCACCACGAAGAGAAGGACGAAGCTCTTTTCGTTGAAGGCAAAGGCGAATCGGCAGCTAATGGCCATACGGAAGAGTATAATGAATATCTTCGTCTCGAAAATGAAGTATTCGTCGCTGGCAGTCACGCCAAGAAGAAATTGATTCGCAAGATGGATATTCGTGTCGTTGCACCTTTGGTTGTGAGTGACACTTGTCTCTAGGGCACACACTTTTCACGGGGCCTGAATATGTTTGCTGCTGTTCACAGTTCATCTACCTTATAGGCTACGTAGACCGATCCAACAGTAAGACCTACAACATAGTGCAGATCGATCCCTATGGCTTAACACGTCTTTGATGCTGTTCAGTCGGCAATGCTCGTCTCTTTGGTCTCGAAAAGGATCTCAACATCACACCTGGTCAATATAATATGGTTCTCACCGTCTTTTTCATAACTTATGCTCTCTTCGAAATGTAGGTCGAAAGTTGTCTTGATGGCGTTGACAGAGCAATTGTTCGCTTACCAACAACCCTTGTCTCTCTGTAACACAGTCCTGCTCAGATTATTAACAAGAGAATTGGCCCTAAGAAGTTTGTGGCCGGTATCATGACAGGTTTCGGTACCGTCACGCTGTGCACAGCTTTCTGCTTCAACTACGGTGGCATCCTATCGTGCCGTCTTATGTTAGGAATCTTCGAAGCTGGTCTTTTCCCAGGTGTCATCTATATGCTCTCGTATTGGTACTCGCGCTGGGAATTGCAGACCCGTATTGGTAAGCGATATGCTGCCTAATTGACCGACACCAGCTGACAGTTCTCGTTGTGTACCAGCTTTCTTCTATGCAGGAGCTAGTGGAGCTGGAGCGTTTGCCGGATTGCTGGCATAGTGAGCTTTCTTACGCTGTCTTCTGCATATCGTGCTTATCCTGACGAACCCCTTGTATCCATTTGTCAAGTGCCATCGCCACTTTGGATGGAAAACTAGGTTACAGAGCTTGGCGCTGGATCTTCGGAATTGAGGGTGAGATACATACGGCTGATGTCAACACTATAAATGACTTATGCCTTCTTTGGGGTATCGCAGGTCTTGCCACCATCGTCGTCGGCCTGGTTTCCTATTTCATGGTTTCCGAAGCACCGGCTCAAGCCGCCTGGCTCACACCTGAAGAGCGTTCGTATCTTCAATTGCGACAGAAGTATGCCGCTGGTACCACACCAGCTACGAACCACTTTGAGTGGAAGTATGTTATGCAAGCCATCACCGATTGGAAGGCATACATTGGCTGCATCCAATACTTCGGTTGCACTGTACCCGTCTATGGCCTCAACTTCGCTCTTCCTACAATTATAAACAATCTCGGATACAGTGCTGCGCGGGCTCAAGGCATGAGTGCTCCTCCATATCTCTTTGGCTGCATAGTATGCATTGGCTTTGCTTTCATTGGAGACCGTGTCAAGCAGCGGGGCTACGTCCTGGCGGCAGCCTTTGCACTAGCCATTGCGGGCTTTATTATCATTATTACTACCGCTGGCAATTCTTCAGTCACTGGAGTCACACTCTTTGGCATCTTCCTCACTGCAGGCGGTCTTTACGCAGCAACTCCACCCATGATGGCCTGGGTGGCCAACATCTTCGAAGGTGAAGTCAAACGAGGTATCGCAATCTCGCTCGTCCCTACTATCGGTCAATTTGGTGGCATCATCGGAAGCAACATCTATCTTACAAAGGAACGACCGTACTACAAGACTGGCTTTGGCGTATCCCTTGGTTTCGTTGTCATTGCTGGCTTCTCCTTTGCTCTCATTCTTCGATTTGCCCTCAAGCGGGTCAATGACAACCGCGACAAGATGTCGCTGGAGGAAATTCGCGCAAAGTACACAGAAGAAGAGCTCATCGAGATGGGCGACAAGTCCCCTCTATACAGAGTATGTCTTCAGTCCTGATCTTTAGTTCACAGGCTAACGCGGATTGTATTGCAGTATACACTCTAAGACTCCCCCTTTACTTCGGTGAAATCCTCAAGGCATGCAACGTCCTGAGGATAGGTATATAAGGCTATGTTGATATTCTAATGACTTGCTGATATGGGATGTATTGGCGGCTTGAACGGAACGAAAGGTGCAGGAATTCAGCAGATGATCGACATTACAGTACTGCGTGTTCTGAAATCCAGACTCACTCGCAAGAGACCTACCGGTACCGCTACTACCGTATACTTGAGAACGTATGCCCGGGGTCCAGCCCCTCCTTTTGTTCATGCCTCCTTCAGCTTACCGCTGACACTCTCTGACTAAAAGAAAGATGAGGAATGCCGGCTTTTCTCGCGGTGGTCTGACCGGCGGGGCGATGTTCTCTGAGAAAGAATAGGTAAAGTGAGGAGCCCCGGTCAGCGACCCCACGGGACTTTGCAAAGGCCACACATCTCCTCACATCTGATTTTCACAATCACCTATCTCAAATAACCTTCTTCTCTTCTTTTCCCATAACTCCACTTTTCCGTCAGTCGATTGCCAGCTATCACAATCTACACAATGGCGGCCGAACCTCAGCCTATCGAGGACAAGGATGCTGCTCTGTTCATTGAGGGCAATGGCGAATCTCCATCTGCGAAGGCATACTCAGCAGAGTATACAGAATACCTAAGACTTGAGAACGAAGTCTACGTTGGTCAAGCAAAAAAGAAGTTGTTGCGCAAAGTCGACATTCGGGTCGTTCTGCCTCTCGTTGTGAGTGAATTTCAGCTATGACACCGATTTTCAGCATTTCTGATATAAATGTCAATCGCCTACTTCCCATGCGTCTAGTTTATCTATCTCATCGGCTATGTCGACCGTTCAAACAGTGAGTGGCGAGAATACACAGCGCAGATTGTGGGGTAGCCTCGGCTGACTCGTTATACGCACTTTGTAGTTGGTAACGCGAGACTCTTTGGACTAGAGAAAGATTTGAACATCACTCCCGGTCAATATAATATGGTCTTGACCGCCTTCTTCATCACTTACGCCTTGTTCGAAATGTAGGTCCACCAGCAATGTTTCCCAAAAAGCAGAGCATAGAACTGACTAGTTGAACTCCGGTTAGACCTGCACAAATCGTCAACAAACGTATCGGTCCTCGAAAGTTTGTCTCGTTGATCATGACAGCTTTCGGCATCGTTACCCTCTGCACGGCCTTCTCTTTCAACTACGGAGGCATTATCACCTGTCGATTAATGCTAGGTATATTTGAAGCTGGTCTTTTTCCTGGCGTGATTTACATGCTGTCCTACTGGTACTCTCGATGGGAATTGCAGACGCGAATCTGTAAGTTGTTTGGCGGTGACAGCGGTAGTGGAGGTTTGCATACCCTAACAGCCACTTCTTATTAAAACAGCTGTCTTCTATGCGGGAGCCAGTGGTGCAGGAGCTTTTGCAGGTCTCCTAGCCTACGCAAGTTTAACTCACGCCCTTCCCTTTTGTTACCAAGCTTACACCCGACGATCCTTCTGTTTATCAGGCCATCGCCAACCTGGATAATAAGTTAGGATATCGCGCATGGCGCTGGATCTTCGGTATTGAGGGTAGGTCCTAGATGGTTCGTCAAATCTAAAAGCTCCATTAATGAAGGCATTGTTGCTTTCAGGTCTCGCCACCATCCTCGTCGGTATACTTGCGTACTTCTTCGTTTCCGAAGCACCGGCCGATGCCCTCTGGCTCAGTGAACAAGAAAGGTCATACCTTGTCCTTCGTCAACGCTATAGCACTGGACCTATTCCTTCCTCCAGCCACTTCGAGTGGAAATATGTTCGACAGGCTCTTACCGACTGGAAGGCATATGTTGGATGCTGCCTCTTCTTTGGCACTACTGTGCCTACGTACGGCGTCAATTTTGCTTTACCGACAATCATCAACAACTTAGGTTTTAGCGCAGCTCGTGCACAGGGAATGAGCGCTCCGCCTTACATTTTTGGCTGTCTCGCCACTATCGCTGCTTCAGTACTAGCGGACAAGATCAAGCAACGTGGTATACTCGTCACAATCTCCTTTGCGATTGCCTGCGTTGGCTTTGCGATCGTAGAACCTACCGCAGGAAATGCTTCGATCACCGGGGTCACTCTTTTCGGCATATTCCTTCTTGTTGGTGGTCTATACATGGCTACTCCTCCCATGATGGCCTGGGTAGCCAATATCTTCGAAGGTGAAGTCAAGCGGGGCATTGCCATTTCTATCGTGCCTACCATAGGACAACTGGGCGGCATCATTGGCAGCAATATCTATCTCACCAAGGAGAAGCCTCAATATCGAACAGGTTTCTCCGTTTCCCTTGCGTTCTGTGTCCTGGGCCTCCTCGCTTCCGTAGCACTCCGCGTTGCACTCAGCCGTGTCAACGCCAAACGTGACAGAATGTCCGTGGAGGAAATCCACGCGAAATACACCCAGGAACAGCTCACCGAAATGGGAGATATGTCTCCCCTCATCAGAGTAAGTAGTCTATTCTGAAATATGCTCCTAAAAATGCTAATCAAGCCGCAATCTCTTGCAGTACCCCCTGTAAATCATTCCAGATTATAACAGATGCGCAAGAAACGCATGGTGATGGTGACTTGGTTCCACAAGCAGAGGCGTCTTGGATGAATGCGTGTCTATTGTTAGTGCTGCCGTGCGGAAATATGAGAAGATGCTAACTGCAATCGAGCAGGGCAAACCTGACATGAATGACTACAAGGCCTCAGCTGACAGAAGCCCAGAAGCAAGTCACAGCACCAAGGCTTTTCGCCAGTCAGTCTTCCAATCACTGCCTTTCCATCTCTTGAAAGGATTTTATGTTGCTGTGAAGGTGCCTCCTCGACAGAGGAAGCTAAAGTGCATTGACACGATTCCCGTATGCTACATATCGGCGTTCCATACCGAACATCACTGCCTTACCATTCCTCTCACACCCTTCTACGCTTGCATAGAGCTTGACGCGCCTTCAACGACATTACTGAAGAAATTAGATGTGTCGAAGAAATCATTGGACTCGAGGGGTAGCCAGTAATCGCTTTTCAGAAGCTCAGTCATCTCTTCCACCGACATGTGAGCAACATCTAGATTCGCTCCTGGAAGATCTCCATTCTTGAAGAAGGGCGAAAGGCCGGACGACGGCGCACTGTTGAACATGCCATTCATGTCGTTGACGAAAGGTGGCATCGTCAAAGTAGGATCTGGCGCCTGCTGTGCCTTCACGTTTTCTTCTGCAGCCTCGGGCGTAGGCTGGCGTGTGGGCAGTCGTGTCTGCAACTGATTGCGCAGAACGTGGCCAAGCTGCAGGCCGTATATGCGCGACCTGCCCAGTCGATGCGAGGGGTAGCTACCAAGATCGCACAGCCGTCTCTCCACTTGCGAGAGCAATACGTATATTGATGTCTCTATCGCTGAGCCAACCTGGAATGCGAATAAGCTTATCAGCATCTTGTCACACCTAAGCGGCTTGATCGGTCCCGATAACCGAGCAAAAGCAATTTGTACTTACATCGCTCCACTGAACCAGCACTTTGAGTACGAAGGCCGCAGCATAAGCAATCATAACAAAGGTATTGTTGACAAGGTATGTCAAAACAGATTGATCGGGCGCCACAAAAGCTTGGAGAGTTTGGAGTGCTGCCAGGAGAGCCTGCTGAAGTACAGCTGTCTCTGTAGGTTGGCCTACATGTTCTTTTAAGGTAGTAATGAGAATACTCAATGTTGTATGATGCCTGGTTTGGATTGCCCGTTAGAATCAGACAAATTCACAACGTGATTATTCTATCAAACTTACCCTACGATAGAGAGATAGGCGACATTCGTGGCTTTTGGCAACCAGACAGATTGCCAAGACGTCCTGGAATGCAATCGTACGTCAGCAATCGCATCTGTCGGTTTCTGCTTACGCGAGGACCTTACAAGAACTCGCTGATCACGACTCTAATGATCTGAGGGCTAGGCTGGGTACTTGTAGCACCAATATGACTCGAACCTTGCCTCGTGACAGCAGAGAGAACGCCAGGCTGTTGTACAGCAATTATCAGCTGCCTGTACCATGCAGGTACTTCGGTCCTGAAAGACTCACGACGTCCCTTCTCAGGGCGACCATGGCACTTAACGTCCAATCGCCCTGCACAGCGTCGCTGTGTGCTGCCCATTGCCAAACCGCTCCTACGAGGTCTTTCCTCTCTGCAATAGTGAATCCTAGGGGCTCGCCCATGACCAGTGCCGATCCTCGATCGTAGTTATACAGCGTCAGGTAGGTGCGTTCGTATGAGCGAGCTAGAAGCCTTTCGTGCTGTGTTCCCCACCCAAAATCGTTGGGTATTCTTTTGAACTTGTCGTAAGCGAGAGAGAGGTATGTACTGGTTGTGTCAAGCGCTACATGCGTTCCTGGGTCCTGTATCACATGCAGTCAGCGTCTCAGTCGCTCAACCAGATCAAAGAGAGACCACCTACGAGCCAGGGACACAGGATGCAGAAGGCTTGTACAGTGTCCAGCGAGACATTGCCATCAAGGACGACTTTGGCAACGAGCTTTTTGGCATGCTCGTCAAGCCGTTGGGCTGCTGCAGCACAGCCGGGAACGAACCTGAAAACATTGATCAGAGATGGAAAGCTTGAGATTCTCCGCAATGAGCTGATGCACACTCACTTTGCGGCGGATGTCATCATAGCGGTGAAGAGGAACGTAGACCGGCTTCGGACGTGAGTCAGGGAGTGTAGCCGCGAATCTAGTAAAAGGACCTATTCCGAATGAAACAAGATTGTTGAATTTAGGTAGCAACATCTCCATAACGCGATGTCGACACTCACGAGTGGTTGCAAATGCATCCAGTAGACGTCCAATAAACAGCTGGCTTCCTCTTCGGTGACGATGCACTTCCATATCGGGTCGTTCTCATGATCGTAATCTAGCAGTTGCGTAGCAGTAGCACTGCTGAAGTAGTTGGTATGATTGACAAGATGTCCTACTAGAGACCGAGGACCGGGCCGAACGAGATCTTGCTGGCGGGCAAATTCTTGATAGAAGGGAGCTAGACAAGCCAATGTTTGATTCAACGGCTCAGCTAATGTAGATAATGCCAGATCTTGTCACGCTTACGGTCGGCGGCTCCAGCTGCTGCTAGAAGTGCTAAAGGAGACTGGTCGAACAATTGTTGCACCTCAGTCCGTGTTGCTCGAGTAGTGTTTGAGCATAATATCGCTTACCCTCGTAAACGACTGCGGCTGATCCTTACTAGACTCATTCAGATGTAAAGCGACGGAGCCATCACCATTTGACAATAGGTGCTGAATCGAAGTTGCCGAAGCAGCAGCATCATTCGCCTGCAGCGGCAAAGTGGATGAGCCATTATTCGTAGACTGTGTGTGCTGCACCTTCGTGTGAGGGAAAAGGCCAGGATCTTTGACAAGAGGCGCAGGCGACGTCAGAAACGTGCTAGAGCTCCCTGGAGCCGCAAAGTACGGGACTCCAGGTACTTGAGTATGCGAAGCTGTTTGCCCGTTATCACTGAACGATTGGTAGGAAGTTTGAGATGCATAAGAAGGAGATTCTTGGCTTCTCGTAGGGTCAAGAGGAGGTAGAGCAGGGATGTTGATGTGAGAAGTCTGCTCAGATGGCTTTTGGCGGATGAAATTCTCGCTGCCATTTGTCGAATTCAACGTTGTCGAAGGGGGGTTGACGGGCAGTTGAGGCGTTCTCAAAGTTGACGCATTGCTAAGCTTGATATGGTTCGACGTGTTTGATTGTTTACTGTGTGATATGTGATAACAGTATATGAATCAGCAAAAGTTGTCGGGAAACTGGAGCAGTATAAACCTTTCCCTCACCTGCCGGAGCCAGGTCTTCTGCCAGACCTGCGAGCTTTCGTTTCACATTTGATGCCAGCGGCAACGCAGCGCTTGCAGCTTTCCAGTTCATTGTTCCTGATACATTTCATTTTGCCTGGCAGTGATGGCTTTGCCTATTAGCTCTGCAATGTCAGTATGGGGATGCTGGCCACTCACTTCCTCTGCCTGCAGCGTGCGGAAGAACAAGAGTCAGATCGCTATAACTGGCGGAAAGCTTCAGTGGTCGGTTCCTCACAATATACACATGCTGTCTGTATGGTAGTGCTCTTCTCTCCCTTCTTTCTCTTTGGAGCTTTCTGCTGCTGATGCTGCTGCCCGCCTTTGCTTGATTCCGCTGTTGCGGAGCTCGCTTGGCTGTTGTTCTGACCAGCCAGATAGGCCTGTAACGACGTGTTACTGGCGACAGCTCTTCCATCTAAGCTGTTAGCACTTGACGAGCTACTCGAGTAGCTGTTGGGCGACCCAATGGCGATGTCCTCCATTGCTTCCTCGCGGTCCTCCTGAGTTGTGGCCTTCGCTTGACGAGCGGGTGAAGGAGACAGAACGACAGCTCTAATTGGGATCCGCTTGACCAGAGGGAGCAGACTGCATAACCATTGGGCATGTAAGTCTTCTAGGCCCACATGTTAGCCATGATACTTAGTGAAAACAGGTTGATGGGTTAGAGGCAGGCTGCGGACTTCCTCACAACCGCAACCACATCGAAAGCAACCTCCCCGCGTTCGGACAATGCATGGATTTCAGCATGCTGTACGACTAATGCGAGACCGACAACGCCGTTCAATACATGCTGTTTAGCTGATGAGAAGAGACGGCCACGGTGGATAACCGTGGACTGCCAGCAATGAGCAAATGCACTCTTCTGCACGCCCAAACAAGCCTGAGTCCATGCATAACTGTTCCTTGTGGGAATGAAAGGGAAATGACCGGCCGGAGGACGCTTTGGTCATTTTTTTTTCGTAATTTTGTCACTCTGTTGGCAGTTATATCGCCAGAAATTCACGGGATCCCAAACCCGCGAAGGGAGATCACACCAAGCAGTGGCGGTGGTCTCCGACTGGAGTGGAATCGGCCGCCGAGAAGGATCCAGCCCGCTGCGAACGCAAGACCTTCATCAGATACAGTACCTAGCAGAATAGGGAAGAGGAAGTCAAGCATATCATATTGTAACGTGATGACAAGAAGACAAGAGGTACAAAGTTCCATGGAGTCGGGCAAGCTACCATATACTTAGTTGCCCTTCATTCAAGTCGTACAATTTTGCGATGCTTTTTGCCTAGGCTTTACACATTCCAAAGCCACTGCGCCTGAGCTTTCCTTGCTTCACTTGCCATTATTCACATGCACACATATACTAGCCAGCATTAACCCCACGTACTGCCGACGACACCTTGCAGAAGGCACTGCTTTTAAAACGCCTTTCGTAGGCCTAGGCGCCCCGGAGGAGTAGATCTTGTGTTTACAGAGGGTACTGTGATGGCAAAGGGACAAGGTAAGCATATGGCATCGTTGAGGTCAATGTTCTGATTCTTCGAACTCACTCTGTATAAGGGAGATTTGTCACCCATTTCCGTAAGCTCTTCGTCTGTGTACTTGGCTCTGATCTCCTCAATAGGGATCTTGTCACGGTTTCTGTTGATGCGTGCCAATGCCAAGCGGAGACTGAGGGTGGTGACGAGACCGCAGAAGAAGACGACAGCAATGGAGACACCGAAGCCTGTGTGGTAAAAAGGCTTCTCCTTTGTAAGGTAGATGTTGCTTCCGACGACACCACCAAATTGACCAATTGTTGGAACGATTGAGATTGCGATACCACGCTTGACTTCACCTTCGAAGATGTTCGAGACCCATGCCATCATAGGAGGGGTGGCAGAGTAGAGACCAGCAGCAGTGAGGAAGATTCCGAAAAGTGTGACTCCTGTGAGATTAGACCTTCCAGCTGTTCCCATGACAATGGCAAAGCCGACGAGAGCGAGCGCGAAAGCAGCTGCCATGACATAGCCTCTTTGCTTGATTCTGTCGGCAACGAGGGCGAAGAGTACGCAGCAGAGGCATCCAAAGAGATAAGGAGGAGCAGTCATGCCTTGAGCACGAGCAGCACTGTATCCCAGGTTGTTGACGATTGTAGGCATGGTGAAACTGAGACCATAGACGGGAATAGAGGTACCGAAGAAGAGAAGGCAGCCGACATAGGCTTTCCAGTCTTTGAGCGCTTGGATGACATATTTCCATTCGAAGTGGCTTGTGCTAGGAACAGGACCACTTGCGTACTTCTGACGGAGACTGAGATATGACTTCTCTTCAGCGCTGAGCCAGCCGGCCTTGACGGGCGTCTCCGAGATGTAGAAGTAGGAGGACATGCCAATGAGCAAGGTGGCGATGCCTGGGAGCAGGATGGGGATAAGGATGAGCGTTTGACTAAGCCGATGATTGTTTTGTAGCTTACCCTCGATTCCGAAGATCCAGCGCCAAGCTCTGTATCCTAATGTTCCGTCTAAGTTGGCGATGGCGCTAGCAAAATGGATAGACAAATTGGTCAGAGTAAAGACGGTGTACAAAGGCACTGAACAAAAATCTCACTATGCTAAGAGGCCGGCAAATGCACCACTCGCAGATGCACCTCCATAGAAGATGGCTGCAGAGTACGCGGACGGTGTGGGGTGAGCGGGGTGAGCGAGTGGAGAGACAAGCAAGATGATGTTTGAAAAGGGTGAGGTCATCTCGTTAGAAAGTTGAAGCGCATGCATACATTGTACAAGAAGGACAACTCACCAATTCGAGTTTGCAATTCCCATCGAGAATACCAGTAAGACAAAACGTAAATGACACCAGGGAAGAGACCGGCCTCGAATATGCCCAGCATGAGCCGACAAGTAACGATGCCTCCATAGTTGAAGGAGAAGGCAGTGCATAAGGTAACGAGACCGAAGCCAGTCATGATAGAAGAAACGAAGATTCGAGGACCGATCCTCTTGTTCAAGATTTGGGCAGGACTACGAAAGTTCCGCAAGTCAGCGAGCGCTAATGCGACTGTAAAGACGATGACTGCCTACATTTCGAAGAGGGCGTAGGTGAAGAAGAAGGACGTCAGGACCATGTTGTACTGTCCTGAGGTAATGCCCAAATCTTTCTCAAGTCCGAAGAGTCTTGCATTACCGACTGTAAGAAAGCACGACACTGTCAGATGCGAGCTCGTCGATGAGAGCATTTGGAGTAGCATACTGTTGGATCGGTCAATGTAGCCGACGAGGTAGATGAACTTTGGAATGGACAAAAACCAAACGTCAGTCACTGTGGTCCGTGGGGTCTATTCGACCTTGGACTATACTCACTGCTAATGGCAAGGTCACACGTATGTCCATTCGCCTAAGGAGTTTTGACTTGGTCTTGCCGACGAAGACTTCATTCTCAAGTCTAAGGTACTCTTGATATTCGGGGGTGTGTCCGTTGGCTAGAGAAGACTCCGCCTTACCTTCGACAAAAAGGTTGCCATCTTTGTTATCGTCAAGAGCAAGCTGAGAAACGGGCTCTGGAACAGCAGCCATTGCGAGACCTTGAGGAAGTGACTATGCTGATCTGAAAGAAGAAGAGATGCAGAAGAAAAAGGAGAAGAGGCTGGGACCCCGGACATGGAAGAGGTATGAAGAAACCGCCATTAAACCCATTGCGGAGGAGAACAAAGGGAAATGACCGGGGTCGATCATTGTAATTAGGGCAGAAGTTTTGCTCACTGTTCTACGCGTGACCAACGGCTTGGAGAAAGGGAAAGTGCCGGGAATAATGACAACCCTTTCACAGCTCCACTCATTGACGAACCGAACCAATTATTATGGTCGGTCCAGGCATGAGAGCGTTCTGGAGGCAACACACGGAGATGAAATTTTTCGGGCCTTGCCCAGCAAATTACAGGCTTATGTTCCATACTCGCCTTTGGGGAGTTCTGGCTGGTAGGGAAAACACCGCTTGAGAGGAACCAAGTTCTCTTTGACCGAAAATGGCTATGTAACAGGACGTACAGAAGCTCACCGACCCCGCTCCTTTGGATCGTCCGGTCAAGCCAGCTACGGAGCTCCGGGATGCACTGGAGCCTATCTTGAAGGTGGTACCAATTGTACATATGCCGCTCCCATAAAAGCGTAACATTTTCCCCATAATAGCGGAGAGGCCAGCGGACTGGAGGCTGAGTGGCGAAAGGTCTGCTAACGCAAGGAGAAAAGACAAGGTGAACGAAGCCTTGTCAAGGATCTCAGGAAATGTGTAGGCCCTCTGAAGCTGTTGCTGCATTACCTGGGTAGCTGCCCAGCGGAGTAGGCGGTGGCTATGAAGCGATGGTGGCCCTCTTCAGACACGACGCGCTGTGTCAACCCTCTGTGCTGATGATGTGTATTGAATCCACCAGTTGAACTTCTACGAGCTACTGAGCCTTCATGTCAGTCAGTAGAATCTGCTTGTCCAGTCGGTGCTTGATAGTACGGGTAGACGGATCACGTGGTTTTCTATTTCACGACTATGAGAGGCACCAGAATGCTATGATAGCAATTGCTGCAAAAAGTGATGTTCGAAGCGTTTGCTACCATTCTGTGACCACTATACAGTCTTCTGACTGGTCATGCCATACAGCCTTCTTAGGAGTTCACTGCCATTCCATGAGTGGTAGAGCGACAGATGTAGCCCATAAAAGACAGGCTCCTGCACCCGGTCGGCCGTGCAAGCAGAAGAAGGAACAGCGTCATTTATATTCGCGCTGTAGGGAAGCGACTGAAGAAAGGAGAGGTGGTGATCAACAAGGATAACTCACATATCGTCTGTATCTGTTCCGGGATGCCTACTGACAGTGTCCGCTGGGTCATACCAGCTTGACTACCGCTGCTGCTGGTTCCTGACTGTGCAGGGCGTGGCACGTGCACTTGCCCAAGTAACGACGATCCAGGAAGGGCGCGAGAGCTCCTTGATGCTGCCTTGGAACTGACAGAGTCTTTGCTTATCCTTCGGCTAGACCGCCGGATTCGCTTGCTGCTGTTCTGCAACAAGGACGTGATCGGGACCCGTCGTGCGGTCAGCACATCCAACATGGTCGTAGGCCAGCGCGTGGTCGATTCATACGGCTCTGATTCTCTGGATGTAGTGGACTGAGCCACTCTCAACACTCAGTGGCCCTTCTACGTTCGCGTTGCCTGGTCCAGCAAAATCTTCGCCACTTTCGAAGTTCACTCTGGACGTCAAACAAGCAAATTCTGGTACAACTCGAGTCGTATATACAGCTGTGCAAGGCATCCGCCTCAAGGAGTCACTTTCAGGGTAATTCAAAAGGAGCTGCATCGCTGGTATCTGCTGATCATCGTCATTACCCCGCCGCATAACGAAGACGGGCACGTATTTGGACGCGATCGAGCCTCTTCAAGCAGCACTGGCGAGCTGGGCCAAGCACAGATCTCTCTGTCGAGTCAAGAGAGCTTGAAACTTTACTACTACAAAAAGCTGCCATGGTGCGCTGCTCGT